>PVIJ01005549.1:0-51263 GCA_004024925.1 Scalopus aquaticus | reverse complement strand
AGACCAAAGGAACTGAATAGAAAACCCAGAAATAAAACCACATATTTATGGACAACTAATCTTCGACAAAGGAACAAAGAATATGCAATGGAACAAGATTAGTTTGTTCAATAAATGGTGCTGGGAGAACTGGACTGCTACATGCAAAAAAATGAAGCTAGACCACTACCTCACACCATGCACAAAAACCAACTCAAAATGGATAAAAGACCTGGAGATAAGACCTCAAACCATAAAGTTTATAGAAGAAAAAATAGGCAAAACTCTACATAACATACATCTCAGCAAAATCTTTAAAACCACTTCCCCCATAGCGAAGGAAGTAAAAGAAAAGACAAACAGCTGGGACTACATCAAACTAAAAAGCTTCTGTACAGCAAAAGAGACAATAATTAAAACAAACAGACACCCTACTAATTGGGAGAAGATCTTTGCACACAACACAACCAATAAAGGACTGATAACAATAATCTACAAAGAGCTCACACAACTCAAAAAAAACAAAGTCAACAATCCAGTCAAAAAATGGGCAGAAGAGCTAAAAAGACACTTTTCCAAAGAAGAAAAGCAAATGGCCAACAGGTACATGAAAAAATGTTCAACATCACTTATAATCAGGGAAATGCAAATTAAAACCACAATGAGATACCACCTCACCCCAGTGAGAATGGCGCACATTAATAAAACAGGCAACAACAAATGTTGGCGAGGATGTGGAGAAAAAGGATCTCTACTACACTGCTGGTGGGAATGCAAATTGATCCAACCACTATGGAAAGCTGTATGGCGTTTCCTCAAACTGCTAGAAATGGAACTTCCATATGACCCAGCAATACCACTACTGGGAATCTACCCAAAAGACACAAAAACACTAATCCGAAAGGATACATGCACCTGCATGTTTATTGCAGCACTGTTTACAATAGAAAGGTATGGAAACAACCCAAATGCCCAAAAATAGATGACTGGATCAAGAAGATGTGGTACATATACACAATGGAATACTATTCAGCATTCAAAAAAGACAAACACATGCAATTCGCAGCAACATGGATGGACCTAGAGGGGATCATGATCAGTGAAATAAGCCAGAAAGAAAAATATCGAATGGTTTCACTTATAAGAGGAATATAGGGGAGCCAAATAAGAAAGCAACATTCAGCAGGGAAGGAGGGGAGGGGGCGGGCTCAAGGGGGGGGGAGGGGAGCACGGAGGACTATGGTGATGGCTCCACGGGTGAACAGGTGGTAGTGACTTATGGGGAATACATAATAATGTAAAATATACGAATTACAAAAATAAATATCTATTTAAACAAAAAAGAAAGGAAGGTGTAAAAGAGCGCTTAGGTCATTTAAAGTACCTGTGCACACACAAATTCACATTCTTCGAGTATACAAAGGAACAAAAAGTACTCTGAGTGTTTCAGAAGACTGGCCATGGATTTAAGGAAAAGGAATTTAAAAGCAGTAGTGGGTGAGGGGAAGGGTGACTAAGTAAAACTTAGGGGAACTTTGTAGGAAGTGATTACGATCCGTGCACTAGCTCACTCAGTCACTGATCTGGAAGTTTAATCACAACCAAAACAAACTGAACCCCGTTCCAGTAGCTCCGAGCAGCAGGATGCATACTATTCGTTCTAGGGGGAGCAGCCCATTTCACCGGATCAGCAGTACTCCAACTTGTGCAGAAGAACGAGGTAACAAGTTGGTTTAGAAAGCAGATTCCTAGGTCCCCGCCATCAGCTCTTCTGCCTCTTAGGACACAGGTGGTCAAGGGCGCAAGGGCTGAGAACACTCCCAGCTGCAATGGTCACATGCTTCTGAGAATAACAACAACGGATCTGACGTCTCACCAGCTGACCAGTGTAGCTTGATTTCAGCTACAGTGTAGCTTGATTTCAGCGGAAGCCAGGAGAGTCATTTTCACGCTGCGTATTTTCCAATAACCTAGAATGCCCATATTCCCACAACCTGAGCACACGAGTATGGGTCACTCACTGAACATCTGCGCCCAGATGTTCCATTTCTGTTAGGTTCTGGTAGGTTTACAACTTGTCTTAATTTTTCACTAGACTCTTGACACTCCAGAATGTAGACTCACCTAGAGAAGCCCAAGGTCAAGACCCCATAGAAAGTCCCCTGGTTACTGCACATATTTATCCTCAGGAAACAGGGACGGGAAGGATTGGGAAGTGGTGCAAGGGAGGGAGTTTTCAGTCACCTGAGCTGACTTTCTCATTTCTCTGCCTTGATCTCACTGAGGCCAAAGGCTGACCAGCATCTGTTTCATCAGCTTTTAAAGGAATGTGGTCACAACGCAACATTGCCTGACGTTTTCCTGGAGAGGAACTAACGTAATTCAGATACTCTACAGAAAACTGCCTATTATAATCCAGTTACTGCAAATTGCACCTCCCATCTGACTGATCCCGAAGATGATGGGACTGGCGCCGACTTCTAGGAAGAAGCGTCAACATCTGTGGGAAAAACTCAGTTGACGGTTTGAAAATGTAAAATCAAAAAACCCAACAAGACATCACCCCAAAATAAACAGTCGAACTCAGAGGAACACCAAAGCCTGGCAGGAAGTGCGTGTCTGGATGTTCTCTGGGCAAGAGAGGCCCGAGAGCGCCGTTCAAGGAAAGCAGCTCTCAGTCCCAGCAAGCTCACTCAGGTCTCCACAGGTTAGTGTCTCTCAACAGCGGGACAAAGGAGGACTCCTAAGATCTAGCGGTGGAGTTAAGGGAGATGGTGTTGGGTCCCACATCCTTCTAGGCCAAAATCAAACTCAGACATCAAGTGTTTCACCACAACTCCTGTGGGGCTGGTTGTTTTATTCATTCCACTGAATCTGCACCTGCCTCTCTGAGACACAGGATTCCTCTCTCGCTCAGACGGGAAACTGGTTCTGTCTGCACTGCCTTTAAAAGAGGTTAAGGGGCCTCCCTGCTGGTGCAGTGGTTAAGCGCTGCGCTGTGAGCTGTCGGCAGCGGCGACACGAGTTCGACGCCCCGCTGGGGAGATTCCCATACAGCGTGGCAGACCTCTCCTGCCTCACCCGCTGCTCCCCTCAGCAGTGTATTTCTGATCTGCCTGTTCTGCTCCCCATTCTGTCTCTGGTGAACCTTCTCACCGCCCCACGCCTGTACCCCAGCTTAAATAAATAAACCTTTAAAAAAAAAAAAAGAGGTTAAGGAGGCCCGAGAGCTACCGGGATGCATGTTTACCTGGGGAGAGTGCACGCCAGGGCCCGCTTCTCCACCCCTCCCAGTCTTCCATATAAACACTGATTTGGGAGGACGAGGGAAGCGCGTGTTCATTCCTGTTGGCAGCTCCCTGCTGCTGCCGGCACGAGACAGCAGATGGCTCCCATGTGGGCACCCCGCGCGGCAGGCCCAGGGCAGCTACCTTGAGCCTTTTGATCTGCAGCTCGATGGACTGGATGTCGGTGCTGGGCCCCAGGTGCTGTAGCTGTTCCAGCTCCTCCTCTGTCTCTCCCAGCCAGGTCCAGATGTTGCGCAGGTCAGCGTTGAACTGCTGCCACTTCTGCAAGCTCTGCTTCATCCTCAGCTCCTTGCTCAGCGCCTGGGCCTGGATGAGCTCCCATCGGTCAATCACACCTGGGGAGACAGGCGGGCGAGGCTGAGTTATCTGGCTCCGCCTGCGATGCTTGGGAAATGCTCTACACACAGATTGGTGGCTAACTTTTATTTTTTAAAGATTTATTCATTTATGCATACAAGAACTGGGGTGTAGGCCAGAGGTGCAGGGGGTGAGAGGATTCACCAGAGACAGAGTGGGGAGCAGAACAGGTATAGATCTATTGAAATGCACTGTTGAGGGGAGCAGCGGGGGAGACAGGAGAGGTCTGCCGGGCCATGTAGGAAGCTCCCTGGCCAGGGATCGAACTCATGCTGCAGTGACTGCTGATAGCTTCGTAGTGCTGAGACTTAACCCGTTGCGCCACCAAGGGAGGCCCGATTGGTGGCTAACTTTAAAGAGCAACAGAAATAAAAGAAAGTCTACTGGGCATTTCTTTGTCATCATCGGTAAAGATCAGTTAAGTGAGTCTACCGGCTATGTTTTCTATCGGTATTTTTAATGATAATGGATGGGGAGAAAGAGCTACAGAGGATTTAACACCGTAAGGAGCTTTATGAAGTAACAAGTAGTCATGGGCATGAAGGTGTTGTTCAGGTCTTTCTTTCTGCATCGGAAGGACCAAAGGCAACATCTCGAATTCCTGGCTGGGGAGAGCAGAGAGAGTGAGCAAAAGGAAATGGGACATGAGAAATACTGTGATGCTTTGTCACCTCCCTCTTCTGTCACCAGAAATCATTGCAACTCGAGGCCAAGTTCTCAGGACAGACTGGTGGAGCTGAGAGAGCAGCACATTCAGCCTGGACGCAGCAAAGAACTTCCAGACCTTCCATGCCCTCATGGTGAACTGAGACTACTTAACTCACCAGCTGTTTGGCTTTCAGTACTGTTCAGGTTCACGAAGCCAGGGAAGTTCTCTTCTTCCTGCTTTAGTTTGTGCTCTAGTCTCCTCACAGAGTCGATGCTGCCGCTGCACTCACCCAGCAGTTTCATCTGTTTGGACAGAAAAAACAGCCAAAAATGCTCAGCTTTTCACCAGGGTGAGAATAGGGCAAAATATCTTTGTAGCTCTGAAAAATGGCCCTGCTTGGGTCTCGTTTCTCTGCTGCTTGCTGCTAAAAATAAGTCAAGTTCAAAAACACATGACACATTCATCTAAAGCCAGGTCTCGAAGATATATTTTGCATGAGAAGTCCCGAAAATTTCTTTTAAATTTGTGAACCAAAACAGACCAAAGCGATCCAGGGTTTACAACTCAGAACTCTCAGCTGGCAAGACAAGACATCACTTTTGGCAAGTTGCTCCCTTTTTTGCAAACTGAAATGTGGGAACGATAATGTTATCACAAATCTCAAAGGATCATTTCTGCATTAAATTATTAAGGTACTTAAAAGCATAAGGCAATACTAAAGCCAGCTGCTTCATGAGAAAATTTAAGCAATGGTGAATCAGTGCTAAGGGAATTAATTTTGATATAAAAAGGCTTCCAACTGCATGTTTAATCACATAATACTCAAAGATGAAAAAAATAGGTGATTTCAAGGCACTTCTGCTCTACTGAATACAAACTTTTCTTTCAAAGTTTCTAACAAATCACATTACTATTAAATGATTTGATTACTTTTAGCTGAGGTTAAGTATACTCTTAGTGATGTCAGCCTGGTTATTAAGTGTTAGCACACTTAACAAACAGAGGTTTCAGTATAATAGAAGTTGGTATCATAGGCCAAACTAGATGGCAACAAAAATCATGATTGATTGCTCTTCTGCAATTGTGAGGGTATTAACATCAGGGTATTAACATTATATTACTAGAATGTTCTCTTCCCTGGTTTTAAAAAGAGCTATGTGTGAGTCTCATTAGATTTATGGAAAATAATTTTTATTTCTTTTTACTAATCTACCTTTTTTTTTAAAATTTTTTTTTAAGATTTATTTTTTATTTATACATACAAGCTGGGGTACAGGCCAGAGGCATGGGGCGGTGACAGGGTTCACCAGAGCCAGAGCGGGGAGCAGAACAGGCAGATCAGAAATACACTGCTGAGGGGAGCAGTGGGCGAGGCAGGAGAGGTCTGCTGCGCCATGTGGGACTCTCCCCGGCCGGGCGTCGAACTCACGTCGGTCGCCGCCGACGACAGTTCCACAGCGCAGCGCTCAACCGCTGTGCCACCGGGGAGGCCCACTAATCTACCTTTTGGATATGTATGTAAAGAAGATCTGAGCCAGGGAAGAGATTTATTTCCAGATTTTATGTAGGAATGTACATGTAGGAATTTTTGGGAAAATTTAGTCAGTTACTCGAGTGGAAAGTAAAACTATTAATATATTTTATTAATAGATGTACCCATAGAACTGATAATAGATGAAATATCTTGCTATCTTTCCCATTCACCAGAATTGTCTTCTCCAGAATAAGCATTCTAAGAACAGAGGATAGAAAACTGTTCCAAGGCGATTAAATGAATCAATTAATCCAGGGAAAGAGCTAAAAAAGTTCCATGTTAGTAAGCTATTAGCTAAAATCTGCTGCTCTCAGGGTAACCTTGGTCCAAAAACTATTAGCTGAATTTGGAAAAATGCCTGATCACTTTTGGGGGCCAAAGCATTTTATGGCTTTCCACTATGTTCTCTGAGTAAAGAACAGCAAAGGGACATGACCGTGAGACTGGAGAGTCTGAGCACAGACCAGCTCTTCTCAAAGGTCCCCTGCTAACAGGGCTGTGCTTTGCACATCCACGCCAGGGTTCAAGGGCAGCCTGGTGTTCGCAGGGCTCAGACAGCCCTCCTGCCGTGGCCGCACTGTTCTTTGTCACGCCACATGACTTCCAGGTCCACGTCAGGCTCGCTTGGGTCAGGGATACTCACGTAGCCTCTGTAGCTGGCATCCAGCTCTGGTCCCGTGGGGGTTTTGCTGCGGATGATGTTTTCAGTTTGCTGCATCTGAAAGCGGCTGTCGTCCAGGGCTTTGCCCAGCTGCCGGATCCGCGACTCCAAGGCGCTGGGGTCCCCTGCAGTGCCACGCACAGGAATATTTACAAGCTTGGTTTTCATGAAGCTTGATTAATTGTTTTAGCCAAGGTAATAGAAATGGCAGGTGTGTAGGTAATTATAAAGCAAATTTAGTACTAAAGTGCTGGTGGGTTAAATATTTAAATGAGTGGACCAAAGAATATGTTTGAGATTTTGCAAAAGGGTTCTGTCATGTTCTGTCCCCCTTCCCGTTGATTCTCTGCAAACCTGCATGATGGAAGCTATGGAAGGCCTTTCTAAAAACCCAAGGTGGTGTCCACTGCTGCTCAGTAACTAGAAGCAGTGACTTCTCATGTCCCCCCAGCAGTCCCTTATCAAGCAGGGACAGATACACCCTCCACTTTCTTTTTCTGCATCCCAGAAGAAGGTGCTTCTGTGGGCTCAGGGGTTTGATTCATACATGTAAGTAGGAACTTCACGTCCAGTACAGGACAGCTATGTATTGGAGATACTGAAACAGCAAGGGCTGGCTTTTGTTTAAAAACTGAAACACAGCTAGGAGAAAGCTATGACTGCATAGCATGTCCACCTACACCTGCTGTTCCTCATGCCTAAATGCTGGGCTCCTCTCCAGAGAGCTCACACCTTTTTGCAAACGTCTTTGTGCGTGAGTGCGCGTGAGCGTGCAAGTCTTTATGAAGGTTTTTGAACTAAGCAAGAACTATGATGACTGAGTGAAGCTAGCACAGGGTGAAAGCGGAACAAGTATTAGTGAGCTTTATTAAAGTATTTTTGGTTTTTTTGTAAGAATGGTTTTCTAACACTGTAAAGAAGTCTCCCCTAGCGCTGACTCTGGTAGCTGTGGCTGTGCTACTTTGCTTTCTGTTCCTTTGCTTTTCTTCGAAAACTTAAGTGTAAACTAATAACCCCATGATTCAAATTGTGTTAAAATTCTTTTCTCCCACCCAATGCCCAAGCTACTGACTCTGGACCTCACTTTTCCCAGTGCAATATTAAGAAAACTGGTTTCTTATTCTTGCTTTAATTGTTCTTGTTTCCGGAATGGTTCTGTCCTTACAGAAAAATGTGAGTTTTAAGGACCTGTGGCCTGTATTTTTCATTTTAAATTATTTAATGAGGTAAGACTTAACTCAACTGAAATGATCAACTTTTTAGAGCTGAGCACTGGGTCTTTGTGCTTGTCTCACGTGGCTCCTCAGAGCCAGAAGATGAAGCTTGGACCTCAGGCCACTCTGGCAGCCCGTGGCCTTGGGCCTGGAGCCCTCCGCCGTGCCCCCCAGCCAGGAGGTTTGCAAGTCCTCAAAAGTCACAAAGTCAATGCTTCTTGAATCCAAGAGAGCCCAAAACAACCCACGCCAAGACCAGGGTCCCCACCTCTGACTTCCTGCTGCCCACAGGGACCACAGATATAGACTCGATGACACCGATCCCCACTGAACAAGCTGAGAAGTTATTTCATTCTTATTCTTGATGTTGTTCAGCCAGATATGGTGTGTGTGTTTGTGTTTTGCCTATTTCTTTTTCTAGCATAGTAATAAGAGAGAAAGGTCCTCCCTTAGCATGTGTGTGTACAGATCTGTGAGAGGGACAGTACATGTGCTAAGAGGAGGCTTGTTACAGGGAGGCAGGCTCGCTTTGGCTTTTTGTGCCTACCAGCAGTGTTTCTGATTGCTTTTTCTGTGAGTTTTACATAGGCCTCAGGACTGTCAGGGATCGTTACATCTGTAAAAAGAACACAGTCTAAGTTGCCAGCTACATTCTGCAAACCTTGGTTCCCTGTGGCAGGAAAATAAATAACTTTCCTAGAGAAAAAGAAAAGGTAGTTAATCATTCTAGACAGAGAGTTCCTGAGCGTACGGAGGCAAACTCACAGAGGGTCCCAGAGATGAATCCTCGCAAGAGCTCACGCCAACTGAGAGGGCCTTAGAGTCCAGCGCTGTCCTAAGCACTCACGCACCCTCGGATAATGCTATGGGTTGCATGGGAGTGTGCTTCCCATCGCAGGGATGAGAAAGCAGAGGTGTAGAGGAATTGAGTTACTTATCCAGTTTCAATAGCTAGGAAGTGGCAGAACTGGAATGTCAACAGATTCCAGAGCAGCGCTGTCCAGAGATTTCACTCATAGGTACAGTCACACAACACAAGAGAGTAAACAAAATCAGACAAAAACACACTTTCAGCCTGTAAGACCAAACCTGTGATACCTAGAAGGGAAGGGGGAAGGAGGATAGGTAAATGGGGCCCCAAGGGCCGCCTGTATGATAAAGAACAGATTGGACTTTCAGTAGAATATGCTACTTAATCTAGCAAATCCAGATGTTGATGTTTAATGATGCATACACGCAACCTACATAATGTGGTAATGCAATGTTTGTTCAATAAAAAATTATATATACATAAGAAGAAAAAACATGAGCCACATGCATCTTTAAAAGTTTTTAACGACCACATAAAAATAGAAGAGGAAATAATTTTGCTACTATCGTTTACTACACAAATATATGCAAATTATAGCATGAAATCAACATCAATACTACATGTTTCACATTCTTCCTTTGGCCCCGAGATCATGTCTTAGTGTCAGTTAACACAGAAAATCTCAGGGTGCACAGCCCAGGTCACGGCCCTACAGTCCCACGGGCCAGTGGCTGCCTCAGGCACAGGCTGCTGGGTGCCAGTGCCTGCCGAGACAGGACCCCGCCTTGGGGACCAAGTGCGTGTCATCAGAAACAGGCAGAAATGTCCTTTCAGAGAATGTCTGAGAGGCATCTACAGGCGCCACAGACTGGCCTCCAATTCCTCTGTTTTCAATGACAAGTGCTCCTCTGTCTCTGTCATCCCTTCATTGTATGTGTGTCTTTGGCTGCCGTTCCATTTCACTTTGTACACTGGTGGGGTGTAAGAGACAATTACCGTCACACCCAGGTAACTCAGCCAATCACCAGAGACAATTACCATCACACCCATGTAACTCAGCCAATCACCAGAGAGAATTACCATCGCACCCGGGTAACTCAGCCAATCACCAGAGAGAATTACCATCACACCCAGGTAACTCAGCCAATCACCAGAGACAATTACCATCACACCCGGGTAACTCAGCCAATCACCAGAGACAATTACCATCACACCCAGGTAACTCAGAGCCAATCACCAGAGACAATTACCATCACACCCAGGTAACTCAGCCAATCACCAGAGATAATTACCATTGCACCCGGGTAACTCAGAGACAGAGACGATCACCATCGCATCTAGGTAACTCTTCAATCTGCATGTCCAGGTCCTGAACTGAAGTGCTCATTAGCCAATCTGCCGCTGGGGTTTTCCTTGCGGCTATTCGGTAGCCTTCAAGCCAGGATGTCTGCACCTGAACCTGTCGCCTCCCTCTCTCACGGCCCTATCTTCCGGGCCTGGGAGACACCCACACAGCCTTTCCTTCTTTTGGCCCTGAAGGTGTATGCCCACCTGCATCTTTCACCAGGGTCCCCAAGCCAGAGGGTCATCTCAACCCCAACTCTGCCAAAGAGCAGTGATGGAGCGGCCGGGTCCCGACGTCTCGCGGCCCTTTCTTTCTCTGTTTCCCATGCTGCTTCCTTAGTTCCGGTCCCCTTCACACCTGTGCTGCGGATTATAAAATCTCTTCCTCCCAACGTGCTACCCACCATACAGGATGGAGACGCATCCTTTGGAAGTATGCATCTGATCACATCACCTCCCTCCCTGAGAGCCCTGGTGTGGCTCCCCTTCACCTCCAGGATAAGAGGTGAATAGGCTGCTTTTGATCAGCTCTTTGTCTTTTACTTCCTCTTTGTCCACTCCATGCCTCTCATGCTACGGTCTTGTCATTCTGGCCGGGTTTCAGCTGACCAAAACACTGCGGCGAAAGATCAAGTTGGGGTGGGCTCCCCCTCCTCTCTCTCTTCCTCCACACACTTCTGTCTCAGCTGACTCCTAATCCTCCTTCAGGACTCAACTCAAAAGTCTGTTCGCTACACTTTCCTGGAAGCTGCCAGTGAGTCGCCCCTTGCGTGTGCTCCTGGACCACCCAGGAGCAGGCGCTGAGTGCCCAGAGCCCTTCCTGTTCATCTCCGTTTGTGCTAAGTGCAGACTCTTTGAGAAGAAAAGCAACTTAGCACGGCCCCTCCCACCGGGAGGGCACAAGTGCACGCAGGACAGGGCGTGGCCGCGCCTCCATAAGTAGCAGCGGCCACTGGTCCCCAGCAGTTCCCATATGTACCATTTCCCTTCATGCGAGAAGGAAGACAATGCGCCTGCTTAGCTTACATGTTTCTAGTCCAAGACAGGCATACAGGAAGGCGCTTTCCTACCTGCTAACCCGACAGCTCCGCCGAGGTAGAAATCTTTGTCTTCCTGACCCTCTTCGTCCTCGGAGGGCAGAGTTCTGGACACAGCTGACTCCAGGTCCCGGCTGAGGTCATAGTCGTGGTCCCACTCCAGAGGGATGGAGTCCACACTGGCAGGGGTGTCTCGTCCTGACCGCTCGCTCCGGACAGGCTGGGCGAGTGAGAGGGAGGGGTTAGAGGAAGGCTGGGGGGACAGCGCGCTGTCCACAGGGGTCTCGTGCCAGCGGAGGTCCGAGAGGGCTGCAGAGTCGTCCAGCTCCAGCTCCCGGTCGGAGAGGTCGTGCTCATCGTCTGGGAGCTAAAAATGCAGTCAAGCCAACTCCGTTACACGGTGAACCAGAGATCCCTTACTGCTTTGCGCTCTACCGCTCAGCTGACCTCCGTGTTCAAGCTCATTCAGTTCACATCCCTGTCTTGGAAGGGGGTGACTTTAAGCTTTACTATCAACTACGTAAGAATCTTCCAATCACTTTTAAAAAGGCCTTATAATTTACCAAAGTCTCCATTTTATCACTGGTAAAATGGATAGACGATTCTAATCTACTTCGCATACTTACATAAGGTTAAATAATACAAATAAAGCAACACAGGACCATCGTTGCAACACAACCTAGAATCCAGCACATGTCAAGAGCAGAAGGAAATGACTAATAAAAGCTTAACTGCTTCTTTTTGATTTTATATCCCAGGTACAAAATGTATTTTATGACAGAAGTTTCCGAATATCCTCATAATCACATCTCAACAAAAAGGTGTGATTATGGTAGTGATTAGGGAAATGGAAGAGAAAAACAGACTCAACTAAACAGCCTCATCAATTGAGCAACTGTTTACACTCTCACTTTCATCCCCTTATTTCTTCTAGAAGGCTATTCGTCCACCATAGAATATATGTGCCAAGGACTGGTCTAAGTTCTTTATGTTGATTAACTCATTTCATGCCCTAAGCAATCCTTTCTCCAAGGTAGGTTTATTATTAAATGTCATGCCCCAAACAATCCTTTATACAGGGAGGTGCCAGTTTTGCAACTGAGGCAAGAGCAGTGAAGTAACCAGCCCAAGTTTACATGTGGAGCCAGGACAGGAACCCAAGCGCTGTATAGAGCCTGTGCCTCACCCACTCAAGCCGCTACCTCATCCATACTCATTGCCCCGGAGTTAACGACAATGACATACAGGCAGGCGGATGAGCTTCTTGTGGTATCTCTCCACACGCCCGAAGACCTCCTGACAGTAGCGTCGGAGTTCATCCAGCTCCTCCTCAATGACAGCCGCGTCCAAGGGCTCGCTCTTCTCTATCAGCTGTTCTCCTTGGGCAATTATATGCTCGATCTTACTGCGGTTCAGTGCAATTTCCTGCTGGAAGGCCTAGGGGGCACATGCCAATGTGAGTTATTACCGCTCACATTGATCTGAAATAATTTTAAGATATTTAGAAAAACCAAGGAGGAGATATTGAATACTGAATTTGTCATCTACCATAATAAGCCAAGAGGCTGTTACTGTCTATTTATTTAAATTTTATTTTATTTATTTATTTTAAATTTTATTTATTTTGTGTAGAATTGGGGTGTAGGCCAGAGGTATGGGGGGTGGAGAGTGAGAGGACTCACCAGAGACAGAATGGGGAGCAGAACAGGTGGATATACTGAAATGCACTGCTGAGGGGAGCAGCGGGGAGACAGGAGAGGTCTGCTGCGCCATGTGGGTCAGCTCCCTGACCGGGAATTGAACTCAGGCCATAATGGTGACAGTGCTGAGACTTAGCTCTTAGGCCACCAGAGAGGCCCAACATTAACATTTAAAAGAAGAACAGAAGTCAGAAGTAGAATCAGAATTTCATGATCAGAAAGACACCTTTGGCTCATACAATTCCTCACCAGGGACAATGTGGGTAGAGAATCACAGGAAAGGGATTCAAACCATTATGGAGTTGATAGCATTGACAAAAGTATCACCACCATTACAGTGCTACTGAAATAAATTTAGCACTTTGAAGAAATATATAGAGTATTTTGATTTCCGATTTCTTGATCCTGTATCAAACATGACTGAAAGAAACCATCCATACGACAATGTCACAAATTGTTTTCAAATAAAACTTTCACTGTTTTGGGATTTAAGCAGGAGTGGGGAGAATATTAAGTTTATTATTTTGTGATTCATTCTGAAAAAAATAAAGTTTTCATCATAACTACCTAAGGTGATGGGCACCATGACTATTCTTTAAAAGAAAATCTATCTTGGGCAGAAAATTTCATAAGCCACATAGTAATTACTCAGGTTGTAGAACATGCTTCCACTTAGGGAATACTTGTATCTGTTGTACATACTGCTTATTTAATTGTTTAAGTAGCTACTGTATTTCAATTATACAGTGAAAAATATCAAATGTGTTCCAAAGTTAACTTGGCATCTCAGAAAAGGTAGGATATGTGAATGAAATTCCAACATGAGAAAGTTTTATTGCTTTGGAATATATGAAGGCCAAAAAAATTATTTGAATGATAGAAACAAATTAGAAAAACAAAACAAAACAACCACCACAAAACAGGAGATCACTAACACTCTACCATCCAGTTAAAAACTAAAGGCACCTACATTAATGGCAGTTATGGCTGGGGACACACTTAATTTTAATATCTTTGGTATTTTCTGAATTGTTTTTCAATCAAGAAGAACTCATCTTTTTGAAAGGCAGAGTTCTTCACTGTTCTTCACCTCAGTAGACCTACAAATCCACTCCTCTTCAAACTTTCTTTGCACTGATAGCTTTGAAAAATCAATACTCTGTTACCTTGAGTTGCTTTATTTTGGCTTGAACATCACACTCTGAAAAATGTTCAATATTCGTGAGCTGCAAATCCATCTCCGTCAGCCATACCAGGATGCTGTCCCGTGCGTTCTCAAACTCCTCACGCTGGCCGATGAAGTGCTGCTCGGGGAAGAAAACGAGAAGGAATTAGAAGCCCACAGACACAGACTGAGACGCCCCTGCCAAGTCCAAGGCCCCTGGAAGTCATTTTCTCAGCAAGCAATGAGAACCCAGAATTCTTTATCATATCACTGCACTCCGAATGCCCCTCCTGCCATCCTGACGTTATAAAGTCCTTCATGTCTCCATTTTGTGCTCAAATGGACCAGTCCTCTCTTCTGGACCTTGGAGCTATGGATGGGGCAGAATAAAGACCTTGAGTCTGCGCAGGATGGAGGTGACGCGCTTCTGCAGGTCGTCCCACCGCCGGTTGCCTTCATGCACCATCTGTTTCAGGCTGCAGGCAGAGTCGGTGCGGTTCTCCCGGGCCAGGCGGCGGTACTGCTTGTTGATCAGTTCCAGCTGCGTCAGGCTCTCGTGCACCTGCCGCTGGAAAGCCTGGGACCACAGAAGCAGAGTGGGGGGAACATCAGAGAGGGTGCTGGGTTAGGGTGCCTGGGCGCTGCTGCAGCGGTACAGAGAGCGGAAGCCACGCGGTCCCAGACAGAGGGAAAGGGCCATTTCTTATGTGTGCAAGGAATGGCTATCGGCGTGGCTGAAGGAAGAGGAGTGGACCAAACTAAAATATAAAGAAAATGGCACTTAGAAATACATATGTATATATAACACATATCCGCAAGCACATATGCAATATACACATATGTGTAATACGACTTTAAAAATAATAATTAAATATAATTAATATTGATTTTTAAATGATAAATCAAAATTATATATATATATATATATAAATTCTGCACCCCCCCAAAAAAAATCTTCACCCTATATCTGCACTCCCATGCTCATTCCTGCACTATTTACAATAGCCAAGTTATATAAACAACTTAAGGACAGTGCCTAAGGACAGAGGAGTGGACAGAGAAGACGTGGTATATACACACAACAGCATAGTGTTTAACTGTGAAATAATGATGAACTCTCACTTTTGTGACAACATGGATGGGACTAGAGGGGGTCATGCTAAGAGAAATAAATCAGGAGAAAGAGGACTACCTGATGGTTTCCCTGTAACTGGAATATAAAGAAACAAAACCAAGGAGCTGAGAAAACCAAACCAAACCAAACTCTAGGGATCTGAGAGCAGAAGGAAGGCTATAGGAGGGGGAGGAGAGTGTTGGGGAGCAAAGCAGGAAGAGGTCCCAATAGAGGGTTAGGGGTGCTCTGGTGGTAGACGTGGAGTGATAAGATACAGGTGAAGAGCTGTGAATCTATAAACTGATACACCTGCAACAGATACGGTGTAGCAAATCCATATTACCTCCGTACGTATAATAAAAATAAAATAAATCTTGACTAAAAGTCTTCATCCTAATAAATCCAATCATCTAGTCTGTCAAACCTTATTTGCCCAGAGAAGAAAGTGGTGAGAACTATTCAGGCTTTGTGATTACTGGAAGTCAGAGTATATGTACACCCACTGGGTGTTGGTGGACCATGTGGGTGGGTACCCCAGAACCCCCAGAGCCTTCCCAATATTCACCAAATGAGCAGGCTAAAGACTTTCCTCAAACATAATTCTGGTTTTATGGCTTATTTCCATTTCCTATGAAAATAACAAGATAAATGATAAACTCATTCATTACTGAAGCAATTTATAAGACTAACTTTCCCCATAAAATCTGAGAGTCTAAAATAGCATCAGAAAGCATCTGCTATAATCTGCTTTGTAGTGTGGGCTAATTATAGAAGGTGTTAACCTTTAGGAAGCTGAGTGTAATAAGATGCAGGACCTGAATGCTTCCACTGCCACTGCTGCAACCTGAAAGGACTGAAATCTACTGCAGAGTGTATTGTGACTTTTTACTAGAAGTTTCTAAAGGAAAACATTTTAGATTGAAAAATATGTTAGAATTTAGCAGTACAGTTACATGTAAATCTGTATGGAGACCCCTGAATAATTCATTTATTTCACTGAGAATTTGAACATTTTGTCTACTCTATGATCTTTGCTTTTAACCCCCAAGACAAAACCCTAACTTTACTTTTTCTATAACAGGTCTCAGTAAATACTGTGAGAAGCTTGGGGTAGGATTAGCAACTGAGAATGATATATGCATCAGAACTCTTTGCTGTCAGTATTTGTGAGTAGACTTTGATAATATATGAGTGTTGTCTACCTCTCAGTGGGAACTGAAGGGAAAAGAAACTTGAGATGAAAACGTGGTCAACTTAAAGCCGAGTCAGGTCCCCTGTGAACACGAGAAGCAGCAGAGAAGCCGGGTCTCCACTGTATGGCTGTGATTCAGCAAACCCAAGGCAAATAGGAAAAGACAGGCGAGGGACTGGCGCCCGTCCTCGGATGATTCCTTCCTTTATCAGTATGATTATATTGTGGCTATTTTTGTCTCTGTGTAATTGAAAAGTCTTCAGTGACTCAAAAAGGCATGGCTCTTCATTTGTAATAGAAATGGGTTCCAATTAAAATGTTTCATTCCATTCTAGAGCCAACTCTGTTTCACCAATGATTTAAAAAGTCAATCTATGCTCCAACTAGATTAAGAAAAATCAAGAAAATATATTTGGAAGATAGTTTTTTTTAGTGTATGGAAAACCGCTGTACTCAATCTTATAAAAGATGGATGGTTGCTTGTGAAGACTTGTGAATTGAAAGCAATGCCTTCCTTTGGGGGGAAGCTAGAATTTCTCCTCATTATTGCTTTATTTGTAACTTTTGATAGACTTAAATTAAAATCTCTTCTCCCTTTTTCTTTAATAACTTATGAAATTGTAATTATTATGATCACAAAACATCAACAATTTGTTTGAATAATGTGTGTGGGTGACCTTTTAGTTTATATCTTGGGGCACCAACTACCAGCTAGCTGCCTAAACAGCAAAATAAGGTTACGTATTTGGAATTACAAGTCACCTCAAATTTCTTTAATTCTTCCTTGGCAACGGTATAGAGCACCGCAGAAGTGCTAGGGAAGGCAGCCGTCCTTTCTGAAATCTTCAGCCACTCTTCAAAACGAGCATAGTCATCCAGAAACTTCTGCCACAATCGCCACGTCTCTTCGATCCTGAGGCAGAAAATGAAGGCACTGAGTCTGACTGTTTTTGCTCCAGACCTGGGCCCGCAGCCTGCCCAGGATTAGGACTGCCCCAACACAGCAACCGCCGGGCCAAACAGTAACTGTGCCTTAGTCAGATTGGATCAGGGTGGAAAAAAAGACAACTGCTTGAGCTAAAATAAAACAGCTGTTTGCTTTTTTTTAAACACATGTCCTGCAGCACTGGATTAGGAATTAGTCAAATCAAGCACTATAAGCGCATCTGAACTGTTCCGGGGATGTATACACAGGAAGTTCAGAAATGCAACCACGTGCTTGCAGGGGCTGCTCATACCAACATTCCACTAAAATAAAACTGAAACTTGAAAATCCATTGAGGTCCAACATCAAACTCACCCTCCCCAAAATCAGCCGACTATAGGCAGCAAGACAAAGACGAGCTTTTCACGAGTTCCCCAGAGAGAGCACAAAGCCACATGCCCTAAGTCCTTAGGAGAGTTTTCTAATACATCGCTATTTGCTCTAAGTCAAAGGACTTAAACCTCAATAAGTGTCTTATTTTATTATTTCGTTTTAGCTAAAACAGAGTTACTTTTTTTATAGCCACAAATTCAGTAACAATTTCCTTGGGAAAAGCTTATTTCTATTTTTCTGAATTGTATTTAATGGTTAGGTCTGGTGTCACTTGGCTTGTTGAATTCAGTTTATCTTTGTATCTATCCACTCATCCTCCCAGCGAAGGGGAGACAGTGGCAGGTTTGGGAAACCAAGGTTAATTTTTGGACAGCAAGATGCCAAGAACACGGTGAACCATGAATACCCGGGCATCTTTTCTAAAATTCTCCTGTTTGCTCCTTCCTCTCCCAAATGCTCCAAGAGCCAGCTTACTTGAGCCTTCTTTCCATGGACACGGCGCAGATATTTCTCCATCTCCGGTCCAGGTTTCGCGTAGCCTGCTGGATGGAGTCACACTCGGCGTCTGTGGCACAAGCGTCACAGTCATGCAGCAGGACCTCACATAGGTTGAGGACGGAGGCCACCCCGGTGCTGTGCTTCTCGATGTCTCTCTGGAGGTCCTGCGGGCACACACAGGCTTTAGCAGAGACCACGTGCGCAGACGGGAGGGGCTGCCAGGGCTGAGCAGCAAGCCGTCGGGCAGATATGGGCAAATACTTCCTCTCCTTGAAGCATGGGGCTCTATGCACTCCATTTCTGAAGTCTGGTCAGCCCAAGACTGTGAGAAATGAATCTAGAACTATTTCTGCTATGTGAACAATGTTGTAATATAAAATGAGCAAGTGAAATAGACCACTTTAATTATATGACGAGCACATTTGGCTTCTTTAGTGACTGAAAAGTGAATCTTGCCCTGGATTCTACTTCACAGATAGACCACTTCTAATATAACATTCCAATCAATCAATCACCAATCAATCATCCAGTCAAAGAAATGCAAGTGCTCCTGTTAAGACTTGGCATTGAGAATTGACATTCGAGTTCAAAAGATCTGCAAACTTATAAACAGTGAATTCCACCATGATTAAAGTGTACCATTGTTTTAGGGGACCGAGGCTCTTTATCATGTATGACATCATTACCATCAGTGGTTCCTGGGTGAGCAATTTCAAACACAGGACAGAAATAGAAAGTCTGTGGTGCTAAACAGATGTCCAGAGTCCTACCATGTGAAGTCTTCATATTAACTGCAAATCCAAAATGTACATTATTTCCTCTATTGACCTTTCAACTCCACTTATGCAAAGCATTCCATTACTAAACGTGAGGGCTACAGTATCATTTTTGCTTGCTCTGTTCATCAAAGTCTTTAATGTGTTTTCCTTTCCTTTGGGACCATTTTTAGTTTGCCTATCTTTTCTCTTGTTCTAATGATAAAGCCTCAACTTACTCAGAGAGCTAAGAATTATATTTTTGTAAGTATACTTGTCCTCCTTTTCTCCTCCTTAACACTATGCTCAAATATCTTCTATATAAACACTGCTTTTTTGTTGAAAGCAGTAATGCTACCTTGATTACCTTTTGAACATTTATAAACTTGATAGTAGAAGGTAAAATCTATCAAAAATATTTCTACTCAACAGTTCTTTCAAATCTCTTAGGAAATCTCTTTAACTGATGTGGAAGAGATCACAATAATTTCTGGTCTAAAATATAAAATCAAATATTGCAAAATTGAACTCACTATTTGCACAAAGAAAAAGAGACCTCTGTGAATGAGATCACCGAGTAAATTTTAAGTCTTAATGTACATCTTGGGTAAGGATATACATTTGGAAGAAGTGTAAGGTACCTGAACATAACTCATGCTTTTAAATAAGTTATAGCAGTTTGTGTTCATTTCCCCCAACTACTCAAAAGTTTTTTTGTAGGGCCCCTCCCCGCCCCCCCGCCGGTGGTGCAACGGATTAAGCGCAGCACTGTGGAGCTATTGGCAGCTGCAGTGTGAGTTTGATGTCTAGCCAGGGAGATTCCCAATGGTGCAGCAGACCTCTCCTGTCTTGCCCGCTGCTCCCCTCAGCAGTGTATTTCGGTCAATCTGCCTGTTCCGCTCCCTGCTCTGTCTCTGGTGAACCCTCTCACTGCCCCACACCTCTGGCATGCACCCCAGCTTGTACGCAATACTATAAATACAGTAAATCTTAAAAAAAAAAGGTTTTTTGCAGCTGCATTGAGATATAACTTACATATACCAACAGGTAAGTTTGTATACAATGTGATGAATGTGTATATTGTGAAATGATTACCACAATAAATTTAGTCAGCATCCATCACTTCCCATGGTTATAATTTGTGTGTGTATGTTGAGAACTTTTAAGATTTTTTTAACTTTGAAGATTCTATTTTCAGCTCTACCATGCAGTACGTTAACTAGTACACTAGTTGTACTTATTCATCTTATAACAGGAAGTTTTACCCTTGACCCAAGACCAATCACGCCCTGTCTCTGGCAACAACCAATCTACTGTTTTTTTTTTTTTAAGATTTATTTATTTATGCATACAGGAGCTGGGGTGCAGGCCAGAGGTGGGGTGGGGGGCAGTGAGAGGATTCACCAGAGACTGAGCGAGGAGCAGAACAGGCAGATCTACTGAAATACACTGCTGAGGGGAGCAGGGGGTGAGACAGGAGAGGTCTGCTGAGCCATGTGAGAAACTCCCTGGCCAGGTATCGAACTCATGCTGCAGTGGCTCTGGATAGCTTCATAGCGCTGCGCTTAACCTGTTGTGCCACCAGGGAGGCCCCAATCTACTCTGTTTCTATGAGTTCAGTTTTTTTCAGCGCCCACCTGTCCATGAGATCATTCGGTTTTTATCTTTCTCTGACTCTGCAATCCCTCAGGTCGGGCCGGTGCTCCAGGGCTCAGTTCCTAGGTCAGGCAGCTGTGCTGACTGGACTCTGACTGGGCAGGAAAACAATGGGCCCTGCAGTGGCTCCTGGTTGGGGGGGACCTCAGGCTGCGCTTCCTGACCAGGTGGGACCACCAGGGTGGACTCTGCATTCAGGTTAGTCAAGGGCACAGTCTGGGTTTCACTCTCAGGAAGGCGACCGACTGTTGAGCACTGCTGACCACTGCTGAGCAAGGTCACGGGCCGGGCACCCTGGCTGCGAGGCCCTCCATCTTTATCCAACTAAGGGCTGGCCCCACGGCCCAGAGCGCTGCCTTTCAGGATCTCCTGTCCAGCGGCAGGCTACGCTCGGCGTTGGAGTGAGGCTGCGGGCTGGGCGCTCTGCCTGAGTGGGGGTCAGCTGTGGCCGGCAAGCTGTGCTCGTGGCGCTCTGCTGCTGGGCGGGCTGGAGGCTGGACTCCGAGGCTGCTCAAGGTCACTGTGCAGGCTCCCTGGTTATGTGGGGTCAGAGGCTAAGCCCAATAGTTGGGTGGGGCTGCCAGTTCCCCCTGCCCTGCCTGGGCAGCTGGATGGGCTCCAGAGTGCCTGGTTTCTCTGACCAGGCACTCTGGGGTGGGGCTGGAGGTCATGCTCAGCTGTTGGGCAGGGCTGCAAATTTGCCCCATTAACCACGTGGGACATTAAAAAGGACTCAAAGGCCTGGGCAGCTTCTTGTCTGGGGTCCCACATCAGGCGGGACTGTGGCCTGAGCTCCGTGCCAGCAGACCCGCTGGCTTGGCTCTTCTGATGGGCAGAATTGTTGGCTCAGGTCTCTGCTCAGGCGCAGCTGCAGGCAGGGGATGGACTGCCAAGATCTGTTTACTGCGAGCCTGGCCAGCCTTCTCATCCTCTCTGGCCCCTCATGGTCAAGCCCCAAGATTCCCCCAGTGAGGTGAGATCCGAGTGGGCCTCCTAGGATGCACCCTGCAATGCTAGGAAGCTAATGGCCACTTTGGCCTCTCCATTTTCCTTGGAGAAGCTGTAGGCCTGGATAGTGTTCTTGGTTTGGTTCTGTGCCAGCTGAGGGCAGCGTGCAGTCAGAGGGCAGCTGCCCCTCTTACGTAGTCCTTCTCAGCCCCTGCAGTCTGAGGGGGTGCTTCAGGCTCACCCCCAGGGTCCAGGATTTTCACACTGGTGCCTCGTCTCTGGATAATAGCTCACTGGTCTTCTTGTGAGGGGAACTTGGTCAGAATGACTATGGTCCCGTCTCAGTGAAGTCCTGTCTCCTTATAATTTTGACTGTATCTTAGAGACTCATGAAGGGGAACTGTTGAAGGAATGGGGCCAGGGCAGAAAAGCTAGACTAATTGATGGGCTGCTGGAAACTCAGTGTGGACAACTCTGAGAGTTAAAAATTCCAGGGGACATAGCCATAGAGGACCCCCCACAATTTTGTATGATTTGCCTTAGGATCTCTATCAGGTTCCCACAGTAAATAATGGAGAAAAATCCTCTCATGCTTCTGCTCTAAGTTTCATTTTAAGTCAATCCTTTATAATTACATATAAGTGCTCTAATATAAAGTCTCGGCTTTCACGTCCATTCACTCTGTAGTCAAAAATGATCACATACTCTCTCTGAATTTATTCTTCTTTGCCTATAACACCAACACAATTGACAAAATGTTCTCTGAAGCCATCTCAAATCTACATTTTTGCTTAATTAAGTCTATAAAAATTGAGTACATGGGCAAAAGAAACACACAGAAACTCCACATAGGGACATTGTAGAAAATGTGTTTCTTATCATTAAATTTAATGTCTACTGAAACAAATCTGTCAGAATTTTTCCTCTTTGGAGACATTACTATTCATCTTTCCAGCATGAAACTCCAACACCACAATGTTTATGGAATCATTTCAAACACTTTCAACAGAGGAAACAGTGGTAAATATATAATTAAAATAAATTTTACTAAGCACTTCTTTTGTGCTAGGCCCTGCACCAAGTGCTTTCCGCATTATTTTTCAGTAACACTGGGAGTCATGTCCTGTGATTTTCGGCATCTACTATCTAAGGGATCTGAGGTTGGAAACAGTTGTTTACTTTGCCCCAGGTTACCCCAAGAAGTGGTAAGGCAAGATTTGAGCCAAGGAAGTGTTTACTGCTAATCAGCAAAAGAACCAGTTTAAAAGAATCACAGTTCTTTTAAAGTTTAATTTGAAAGGGTATATGCATATATATTAATGTATTAAAAAACCATAAACTACTCTGTGGCTTCCAAGGAAGCAGTGCGTTCCCTCAGGATTTCTCTTCTCCAGAAGCTAGGATTTCCAGCTCTTGTAGCTTTCTTCTTGTATCTACTTCTGCACTTCTAAATAATGTGTTTATATTGCCGTTTATTGACTTTTCTGCTTTGGAGATTATTGACTCTTCCATAGCGGAGAAGGAATAAACTTCCATATGACTCATGGGTCGCCAACGACTATGCTAGCACATCTTACAGCCAGAGCAACAATCATTGTTTGCACGATCATGGCTATTTAAGATTTTCCACATTTGAGCAGCAATATATGCTATGGTTATATTTACTTCCGTATATAATTTTAATTCTCCTTATCCGCCATGTTCTGAAAATTTTCCCTCACTACCATGTTTTTATTACTTTGACTCTTTCTCCCCTCCATCCCAACCTCAGAAACCTCATTTTATTAGTGTTCACTAGATTTTATAAGTATTTTGATTAGCAGTCATCTGCTATGTAAATGTCTAATATTTGTCTTTAACATTCTGATTTGCTTTACTATACGTAATTTCTTCAAACTTCTGTACATTTTGCTGCAAATGGCCATAGTTGAGTTTCCTTTTGTCTAGAGTATTGTACCATATCTTCTTAACCCCATCACCTATAAGTGGGCATTTAGGTTGGTTTCCCTGTTCTAACTACTGTAAATAAGCTGCAATAAATATTGTAGAGTATATAATTTTGGATAAATGCCCAAAACTGAGATAGCTGGGTCATATATTTATATTTTGGGTTATTTTAGTTAAATCCAAATTGCTTTCCAAAATGGCTGTATGATTTATATCCCCACCAACAGTGTAATAAGCTTCCTCTTCCTCTGTATCTTCGTAGTACTTTGGGGGGTCAATCTCACGAATGTGGTGATCACTCCTCATGGTTTTGACCTGCATCTTCCATATTAAAAGTGATGACAAGCATTCTGCTGTGCACCTGTTGACCTAGACAGATTCACTGGTGACCTGTCTGTTCAGATTTGCTGCACTTTATTCATTGATTTTTTATTGTTAAGTTGAATAAAGTATTTGTATTGCTTGGATATTATGCCTGGTGGGTTGTGTGACTGGATGTTTTTGAAATCTACTTATATTTTCTTTCACTTTATAAAACCTTTTTAATTTGAGGTCATCCAAGCTGTTTATTTTTGCTTTTATTTCTCCTGCCATAGGGATCAAGTCTCCAAAAACCCTGTTACTGACCTCATGTAATAAATATATCTCCAAAGTTTTCTTCTCTCTATATTTTATTGCTGCAATTCCTATATCTAAGTCTTATATTCAGTTTGAATTTATTTTTGTGCATGGAATTGGAGAGGGATCCAACTTCATCCTTTCACATGTGACTATGCAGGTTTCCCAGCACCACTTGTTAAGAGACTTTCCTTTCCCACTGTGTGGTCCTGGCTCTCTTAAACTGAGTTAAGTATGCACACTTTATTTCTGAGTTTTAGATTCTGTTCCATTCATTTGGCACAGAAATTTTCTAACTGCTTTCATGTATTTTAAATTTTCTGAGCACTTAGACGGTCTTTATGCTCTAGAATTGTATATTTTTCAGTGTGGGAAATTTAGTTTACATTATTACTTTGTAATTTGAAGATTTGAGAATTTATTCTTCTCCATTCTCTTTGATCTTTTTTTATTACATTTTCTCCCCTATTCTTTATAAATTTATCATTTCCTTTTAATTTTGGAGAGATATTTCATTTCTGAAAGTCCTTTTTAAGAAAATGAAAGAAAAAATATAAATTACATCCTCCTTTTTATGTATGCAAAATGTACCATTTTTAGGAGGTTTTTAAAAAATCCTCCCTACCCTGCAACCCTGCAGTGTATTTCCTTGAGTATTTTTTTCTGTTAACTTCTAAAAATATTTATTTTGGTCTTTTCTCTCATGGTAGAAGCTTCCTCTAGTGATGAATATTCCTTATTATCTATTCATATTTAAGACTGAGTTAGCCACTGGAATCTATGTATATATTTCAAGACATTTTCAAGACAGAAAGAAACCAGGACACTTTCTGTAGGGATGCTGGGGAAGAGGGCAGACCTTTTCTTTCTATTTATTATAAGCAAAGGTCTTTTCTCTTGGTCTGTCCAGTTTCTCCAGAGAGGTCCCCTCCTGGCTGGCTGTGACATCATGAGAGCTGATGTAATGGGTGGGAGCCAATCTACAGAGCCTGTCACTGAATCTCGATTTTTAATATAGTGGCTCCAGCCTTGAGGGTGACCTCTATCCCCAATGCAAAGTTCCTCTGTTTTACCTTCTCCAGAGACTCTGACCTCGTGGAGTCAAGGATGCAGAGCTGCCTGGCCTGCTGGGCATAGAGCGGTAGAGCGGATCTGTCAATGTACCACCCTCCCCACTCAGCTGTGCGGTAACCTTCCACAGCAAGCCCTATGGACTCCATCTCCACTTTTGAGCTTTCTTGGAACTCTGTGGCCTGAGTCGGCTTCCTCTCCCCTGCATTCTAGCACTATTCATTACCAACTTGCTCTCTTCTACATTTCTGCGGGGTGCCTATCAGCTCTATCATCTTCTGTTCTCTTTGCCAGTGCAGTTTGACTTTCCCCCTTTGATTTTACTGAGGTTTTAGTACTAAAGGTGGATATATATGTGTATGATTAATTTGCCATATTTAACTGTTTGGATTTTCTTACATTTGCTGAATCACAGTACTTACTGGTCATTAAGCATTTTAACGATTTTCATGGTAGAGATCATTATCATGTTCTCCAGGAGAAACTGGGGGGGCAGGGAGCCAGCCCTTACCTTCCTTGTTCATTCACCAGCATCTCAAACCTTAGAGTCCATCAGAGGCTTTTAATCTTACAACAGATGAAAAAAGTCCTGCTCACAGTATTTTAAAAAAGAAATGCTGGGCCTCCCTGGTGGCGCAGAGGTTAAGCGCTGTGCTATCGAGCTGTTGGCAGCAGCGACGCAAGTTCGACGCCCGGCCAGAGAGATTCCCACATGGCGCGGCAGACCTCTCCTGCCTCGCCCGCTGCTCCCCTCAGCAGTGTATTTCCGTCGATCTGCCTGTTCTGTTCCCTACTCTGTCTCTGGAGAACCCTCACGCCGCCCCAAGTCTCTGGCCTGTACCCCAGCTTGTATGCATAAATAAATAAATCTTTAAAAATAAATAAATAAATAATTAAAAAAAAGCTAATTTAAAAGAAATAATAAAAGCAAATATCAAAGTAACCCCATACCTAATAACTGTATTTGAATGCCTATTCTCATTTGTTTAGCTGTAAAATAAATTAAGTACATGAACTATTTTATAGGATTTCAGAAAAAGGTGTTGTTTATATTTTATAACATTTTAAAGTTAAGCAACTTGGTAATAATGGCCCTAAATATAATGGAGGTAACCAGAGCATGGGTAGATTTTTCAAGAACAACCTAAAGGCATGGAGTAGCGACACCTTAGAGGGGGGTGGTTCTGCTTATCGCACACAGCTGGAGTGGGCCATGCTTAGCGAGAGTTTTAGCAAGAGCAAGCAAGGGGAGTGGGAGGTGAAAGTCCCTTCTGTGTGCATTTTTCAGGGTCACCCTCTTTTGTTTTGTTGGGTTCTGTTTGGTAAGCTAGAGTCATGTGCTGTCTTTGCTTCATGCAAATTACAGTGTGTTGTCTGCAGGTCATGCCTTGCAAAACAAAATTATTTTGGACTCTAAACCATGTGCTGTAATCATTCCCTTAGCACTTTAGGTAGAAAAAACCCTCCTTTCTAAGTCCACGGTAGTGGGCTCATGACTTTCAATTTAACAAAACTGTGAGCCCTGTTTTGGGCACCTTCTCATAGCTCAACCTCCCTGCCATCTTAGCATGGCTCCAGGGAGGGCCAACGGCATAACCTTATCAGGGCAGAGCTTCCAAAGAGTCAACTAACTGCTTGCTGACAAGAAACCCATTTGTTCTAGTGCCTGCCTAGTAAGTCCTCCCCTTCCCACCCACACTGTCCAGCTTCTCCTGATTTTCCATCCTGACTCATGCCCTCTCAGTCACACTCTACCCTGGCAGGAGGCAGACATTCATGAGCCATTAGCTTTCCTTCGATGGTTTTCTGGAAAACAACTTTACCTGCTGCTCGTTAAGCTTCCTCTGTATTTCCGCCGAGTCGCAGGACTCGTAGACGATGGGCTGGGCCAGCGCCGCCTCGATGTGGGCCAGCCACGCCCTCAGGCTGCCCATGTTCTTGTCCAGCTGCTGCACCGCAACCAGTGTCTCCTTCAGCTTCTTGATCCTGCGGGCAGAGAAGGTGAGACACGGACTTCAGTGAGAGGCCCAGAGGCCCCACCTGGAGAGCAGAGGTAAGTGCTGGGCCTGACGAGAAACTGCCCACAACCAAGTCTACGGTGGCCCGGCCACTTGCTGGCTGTGTGACTTAAGACAGTTGCTCAAACTTTCTGTGTCTCTGTCTTCTCATCCCTAAAGTGGAGATGACGAAAAGAGCACTTATGAAATTTAAATTATTTGAACAACATAAGGTGCTGAGTAGATGGGAAATACTCAATAAATATTAGCTCTGCGTACAATCAACACAGTTGTAATAATATAATTGTAACAGTGGGGCCTCCATAGTGGCACAAGGGGTTAAGTCTCAGCACTATGAAGCTATCCAGAGCCAGTGCAGCACAAGTTCGATTCCCAGCCAGGGAGCTCCCTACATGGCGCGGCAGACCTCTCCTGTCTCACCCGCTGCTCTCCTCGGCAGTGTATTTCAGTCTGCCTGTCGTGCTTCCCACTCTGTCTCTTGTGAATCCTCTCACCTCCTGCACCTCTAGCCTGTATTTCAGCTTTTGTATGCATAAATAAGTCTTTAAAAAATAATATAACGGTGATAGAAATCTCATGGTTACCACAAAAATGATTCCATTCTCAAATAATATAACTTCTATGCCTATGAAGAATACGTGGGAGGAAAAAAAATTAGGTTTCCAACAGATTGCCACTAGATAACAGATCCACAGTTATGATCAGTTTCAGCCTTTGTGGGGTGTATCTCAGCCCACTTTGGGGAGGTACTCAGAAAAAGAAGCCAGTGCACTTAGGATAAACTACCAGAGGTTATCAGGGAGTCGAGGAAGAGGGTGGAAGAGTGAAGACACCAGGTCTGCCTGCTCCACAGATTCACAAGCAGAGTCTATGGAAAGGAGACTGGTGGCTACTTCAAGCAAAAAGAGGGATGACGCAGCAGAGGGACAGGAAGGGCTGAGATTTAGCTGCATTTGGAGTACTGCATTTCAGTGCATTTGATAGCCCAGAGAGGGCATGCAGGCTGCGGTACGGAGCCTCTCTGTGCCCTGCATGGAAGGGCTCACGTCCTCATTTGGGGCTTTCACACCCAGGAACTGCCCTGGCGAGGGGGGTGCACACTGTCAGTGGGAAGGATGGAGGGTGGTCCTCTGTGGAACTGTGGGGGTGGGGGAGGGGAGACCTGCAGCAGGGACAGTAGATGACACCTGCAGAGGCAGATGCTGGGGGAAGCAAGGTCCCCAGAGCCAGTGCGAAGGCAACAAGCCCCAGCCCCAAATCTACCCTAACCACAGCCTCCCCCAGTGCTGTAACTGCTGAGAGCATAGAGGCAAGTTTTTCTGGAAGGCATGGACAAACCTTGAGAACCACACACCCCTCACACATAGCATGCTTTCAGAAAGTTTCCCTATTCTTTTTAGGGAGCATTAAAAACCCATTTGCTTAAAACTGTCACTTGTCCACCATCATATATGGACATCCGTGTATAAGATAACAGGGAAATTAAGATAAATAGGATTTAACTATTTTTCTATGAAATTACACAATGTGGCTGAAAATATGGACATTAAACAATGAACTATAACACAACACGGCAAGAATTACACTAAAGAAATGAACTAAGTCTCTGGTTAATAAATAAGGAGCAATCCATTCTCTCTGGCCACATTCAGGGAATCATTCATTCATTCATTCATTCATTCATTCGTTTACCACTTGTTCATTTCTTTATTCTTTGTGAAAACACAGTGCTAGGTGATGAAAATACAGTAATGATTGACTTTCGTGAGGAACTCAGATTTTGACAAATGAGGGGAAATGAAGAAATAACATGTGAACTGCAGCTTAAGAGACGGATGGAAGTCAAGCAGAAGAGACCAGGAAAAGTAGAGGTTTTGAGGGCAAAGGCAGTGGTAATGCCAGGGTAGGCTGGGGAAAGGGGTGAAGGGCTAAGAGATGAAGACTTCTGGGGAGTACGATTATACAGCTCCTGCAGCGACACAAAACTGGGTCTATGTGCAGTTTTAAAGCTAAAGCAGAATCTTGCCAAGTTTTTCAGCAGAGGAATGCTAAGACGAGTTCTGATTTTGAGTACATAAGTTTGAACTGAGTTGTCCAAAGCTTACATAAAAGGCCTACAGTTGGGGAAGGGTGAGAACAGAAGTGAGGACTGGACTGCAAGATTCATGGACTGGCATGACGTGAAGGAAGAGAAGGTAAAAACATTGGGTTGTCCAGTTGGGTGATTAGATGGATGCCGCTTCGGAGAATTGAATGAGGAGAAGATTCTAGAATTTATGGTACATTAGGTTTGGACAGAATGGTTCCAAGGGATCACATAGACATATCTGAAAGTGTAATTCTTAGGTCAAGAGGGGAGGGTGGAGTCTATGGTTCAGATATTGTTGGTGCAGAGTTGAAGTCAAGAGAAAGATGAATTTCATCCCAAAAGGGTGTGAGTTAAGAAGAATGAATTTTAAATGGCCGGTTCAAGAAGGAATCACAGGGCCTCCCTGGTGGTGCAGCGGTTGAGCGCTGCGCTGTGGAGCTGTGGACAGCTCGCGATGCGAGTTTGACGCCCAGCCGGGGAGATTCCCACATAGTGCGGCAGACCTCTCCTGCCTCGCCCGCTGCTCCCCTCAGCAGTGTATTTCTGATCTGCCTGCTTTGCTCCCCGCTCTGTCTCTGGTGAACCCTATTGCCGCCCCACGCCTCTGGCTGTACCCCAGCTTGTATGCATAAAATAAATAAATCTTAAAAAAAAAAAAAGAAGCGATACTAACAACTCTTCCCAATACTGTCTGCCTGTGTCTATGCAGACTTCTCTTTTAAGAATTTCCTTTCAAGGGGCCTCCCTGGTGGCGCAGCGGTTGAGCGCTGTGCTGTGGAGCTGTCAGCAGCGCTCGAAGCGAGTTCGACGCCCAGCCAGGGAGAATCCCACATGGTGCCGCAGACCTCTCCTGCCTCGCCCGCTGCTCCCCTCAGCAGTGTATTTCTGATCTGCCTGTTCTGCTCCCCGCTCTGTCTCTGGTGAACCCTCTCGCCGCCCCACGCCTCTGGCCTGTACCCCAGCTTGTATGTATAAATAAATAAATCTTTAAAAAAAAAAAAGAAGGAATCACATATGAGAAAAATTAATTAGAGAGGATGGAGGTCAACCTGGAAAGTACAGTGTAAAATTCAAGGCAGAAAAATTTCAAGAGGGATGTGTGGATCAGGGGGATCTGAACGCCTGTTTTATCAGTTGCCTGGTTTACCTCACAGGAATGCAGATTCCTAGATTGCAACTCAGTTCTGTTGAATCAGAGTCTCTGGAGTGTGGCCAGGGACTCTGTGTTTGTAACAAGCATTCCGGGACAGTCTTCAGGGGACCTCTGGCCCACTTTGTCAAATGCACTGGGCTGCAATTTGGTGATTAGAAGGACTCTGCTCACCCTCCGATAGTGGTGTGCCCAGGGCAAGAGGAACAGAAAACAATGCAATTTGGTTAAGTGATGCATTTGTAGCAAGGAGGCGCTGCTAATTATCCTAAGCAAGTGGGCCACAAAGCTGAGTAAATACACCAGGAGACCCCTGAAATAATCTGGCTTCAGGGAAAAACTGGTTTTTGTTTATTTTGTTTAATGCAGTTTAATATTTGGAACAGCTTCTGGATGTTTTTAGGCAGAAAATAAGGAACTTAGGAGAATTAAAGACAGAAGAAGTGGAGGAAAGACATTTCAGATGAATGTAGATGTGGGTGCGGGACACGGGCCCCGCGCATGCGCAGATAAATCAAGCTGAGGGGCGATTTCCCGGTGTGGGCAGAACGTGAGCAGGAGCTTGGGAGGGACACGGAGAGTATTTTTCAACTCGACTGTTGACAAATAGCAGCATAAAAATCGCTCACTGAGTCTGCGGAGGGCTGGCTACGGCTCAGGAGTGCTCAGAGGTTGTTCTAAAGGAAGCTGATGGGGTGACAAGCACTTATTGGTGATTTCTGACACAGCCTTTATTTAAAATTTATTTCTGTTTTTTAGTTTTAGGCCACGAATCCTGCTTTTTGGTTCAGGAGCGGTGTGGACCTATGAACACAGCGCATGAGAGAAATCGGAGGTGGAGAAGCATAACACCTCAGTCTCCCAGGAGTTAACTGAGCCCAACTGAAGAGTGATCAGCTTGAAAGAAAAATCAAAAGCAACGAGACTTTTACAACTCCGGGTATGTGATGTATTTCCAGGCAGATCCCTGCCATTGAATGTCTTCTAAGGCTGGCAACTTGCCCTCAGGGTCAAAAACTATTCCTCAGCCCATGACTTCCAGGTAGGAAGAAGGGCTCCCTGGCAAGGGCTGTCACAGGACCCCTAGGGGTGCTTCTAGTCACACCGCATGCCCCTGCTGGCTTCCCGCCTCTGCCTCTCCCCCAGCAGAGACTCTTACTCCTCTAGTCCTGCAGCACTACTCTGAAGAAATGTCTCATAACCAAGGTATTTTGGACATGTCAGTTGCTAAAGACTGTCGACATCACTTACAGTTTCTATAAATCACTGTCTTGCCCATGAAAACCAAGTCACAAAGCAATCATGCAAAAGATTTTAATAGGTTTTCATTATCCTGTTTCCTCATTGGTAACAGTAATACCTGGAGTTGAGTAACTTCAGTTTTTGTAAAAAGCACTGTTAGATGTATTACCTTAAATTGTTTTAAAAAATGTATATTCAAAAAATGATGTTCTCAGAGGGTGAGGGGGGGGCAGAGAGGGGGAAGGGAGGGTAAGGGCACAAAATGGAGTAGAAAAGGACATAAGGGACCACGGAGATGGATCACAGGTGAATTGGTGGTGGGTTACCCAAGGGGAATACAAAATGTAAACAATATAAATAACAATAAAAAAATATATATATATTTTAAAAAATGAATAGTGTCACTAAAAAAAAAAAAATGATGTTCTTGCTCCACCACGTAGTCTCCTAATAGATAATAGAAAATGTGTTGTAAAACATTCCTTGTGACTCCTAACCTCACTGTAGATACGGCTTCTCTAATAGATTTCTAGTAGCATCGATTGCAAACTGTCCCCAAAGCATTTCCAAACATTGGCCTTGAACAGTAACCCCAAAACCTTCCCCAGACCAGCACTCACATGTCTCTCATAGGCGACAACATTGAACTGAGTACCCACAAGTGAATGTCAGTTTCATAGAAGTCACTGGGTGCTACACGCAGGAGGTGTGTTCTCTCAGCGGTCCTGGCACAGGCCTGGGATTAAACGTGGCCTCGGCCATCCCTACTGGGTGGCTCAGAGTGAAAGGGCAGCAGCTCCCACCGATACACTCACTGGGAAGGACTAAGGGAGGCTACTGCATGGAGATGAGTATCCTGGATTTACCTCCTGGGCATGTCTGCTCTTGAACTTGCCCACTCACCAGCTTCCTGCCATTAGGAATGGGTAATACCAGACATTTGGTAATAGCTGAATGCTGACTATGCTTTGAGAGGGGGTTTTATACCAGCCTGATGACATCATCAGGGTTTCATGTGATGCAAGAGGCTGGAGGAGAACCTACCTCACCCAATGCCTGTTTTCTTCTTACCCTGATTTTAACTCCCTGGTATTATTTATGCACAAGTTCGTGTCGCCCACGGTAAGTTTCTTGAGAAGCTAGAACTATGAATTTCTGCTTTTGGTTTCCTCTTCCCTGACTATACTAAGTTCAGTGCTTTGCACAAAGCTGAGCACTATCTAATGCTTGCTTAACATGAATAATTAATATTCTAAGTAAAATATTTGCTATCTAGTTAACATATTTATTTGCTATTAGATGTATACTTTAGTTTTTCCTCAAAGTCTAATTATGCAAATGGTCATTTTCTAAGTTCAAAATCCATTTATAATCCAGGAGCCAAGGCACAAATGGATGTGAATAAACACTGTTCCATTGGGTAATGTCTACACTAGCCAAATAGCTTACAGGATTAGAAATCTTGTACAAAATTGCATGGGTTCCAGGAGTCAGAGCAGTTAGTATGTCAAGGGCAACGTGACATGGAAATAAATGATTGTTCATGAAGTCCATTAGGCACAAGTTCCTCTTTCAAATGAACATGTAAATCTTGGTAATGTCAGTGGGGATGAACATGTAAGTGGCTGTCATTTCTCATTTTTTAAAAAGTATATTTGACTACAAATAGCAAAATAAATTGTGCAAGTTAGAGGAAGCAGACATGAGCTGGGGGTGGGGTGGGGAGTAGGACATGCCCATTTCCCTGGAGCCTATTAAACCTGAAGTTTCTAAGACAGGAGTCATTCTTTTTCCACATGGACCCAACAGCACGGTCCATGGTGTGGCCATCATTCCTTGAACGGAAATCCTGGGGTAAAGTGTCAACAATGCTTTTATTTATCTATCACTACGAGAAGGTTTAGCAACATTCCTTTTGGAAATATCCAGGATTGTAATTTAAAATGTTTCCAGACATCCCAAGTCGGGGTAAATTTAGCAAGCCTGATAAATCTGTAAGTTCCCGAGGCTGTGCAGCTTCGTTCACCATTTGCAGTTGAATATATCAGAGGCACTTGACCTTTCTTAATATTCTACTAAGAAACCAGTTTTTCAGTTTCTTAACATTGTCACATGAATATATACACAGACACATAGTTTGTATATATCACTACTTTCCTTCAAACTGGTTTAGTAGAACCATAAACCAAACCAAAACAAAAACACTCCCCAATTCTAAGTATAACAGAACCAAAAGCACTATTAGTAAATCTTATTTATCAGTAGGTATTTATCTGGTGGATGTTATAAGAAAAATATTTTATCAAAATTCTGTTATGGGGCCTCCCTGGTGGCCTGGGGTTAAGTCTCAGTGCTATCACCTGCTGCTGCCTCAGTTTGATCCCTGGCCAGGAAGCTTCCCACATGGCGCAGCAGACCTCTCCTGTCTCACCCGCTGCCCCCCTCAGCAGCGTTTTTCAGTAGGTCGGCCTGTTCTGTTCCCCACTCTGTCTCTGGTGGATCCTCCCCCTCACCTCTGGCCTACACCTCAGTTCTTCTATGCAAAAAAAAAAAAAAAAAATTAAATCCTATTATAATATTATTCCAACTGGAAACAACCATGAAATAAACATTTGCATAATGCACTCCATGACTATCTTAGACATCAATTTCTATGTCTTGCAATATATTGTCAAAGTTAGTTGGTCATCAAAACTTACTTATAAATTCAAATAATGTTAACTTTTGCTCACATACAAATTCCTCCAAGCCTGTGAAAGAGAAGCAGATCTTTCATTTAACAAAGGGAAAGCTCTTAGCTACCAAGCTTTGACTTGGCTAAGGCTGGATTTCAGTGTGGTCAGAAAACCATCCTTTTAATAGCAGATGATGGACTCACTGGATCTTTCTTTTTCTGGATCTCCTCCCCATGTCTCAGGCCCTCTACTATAGCCATGCCCTGGTCTAACACATGTAGTCCCAAGACAACTGGCATATCACACCACAACAAAGTCCATCCGCCTCTACACCCGGCTTCACCGCCTCATAGGAGGATGAGAAGACAAAGCAACAAATAATTCTTAAGAGTGCATGACCAATGAGCCATTAAAACCAATCATCTCCACTTAACCCTGGCAAAAACAATTCTGAACGAAAGTTCCAGTGTCCACCCTTTAGACACCTCACCCCCCTGCCCCACGTAACACGAAAGCTATGTGCAACGGAAGAAGCTCAGAGGCGCCTGCCTGGAGATATCGCAGTTACAGTCGGGGAGGTCTGCATCCTCAGCGCTGTCCTCTGCCATCTTTAGAGCACACAGGTCTTCTGCCACCAGCATGAAGCTTCCACTTGGCCAAAGTTAGGTTTGCAGAGCAAAAAGCTAAAATCCTGCGTGGGGAAGAAAGTTTCCCCTCGTCTGTGGATGGAGTACAAAATGCTCAGGCCAGACAAATGTAGGGGAGGCTCAGCCTGATAATATGACACTGTGCAGTGACAAGTGGTCATGTTTCTAAATAAAACCCACATTCATTAGCATGTGCCAGGCTTGATCTCCTGGAATCCAAGCCACGAGTGTAAGAAGGGGAAGCGGCTCAGGGTAATCTGCAAGGGGGGGGGGGGGCGCTCCACGTCTAAAGAAAGAAGGATCTCAGCCAGGAGGCTGGCTCTGGACACGTCTCCATTCTGAAAGGACTGTCCAGTTTTCTGGTGGGCTGTTTTTTAAGTTAAAAAAAGAGAAAGGGCCCACATGCAATCGAATGAAACCTCGACAAGAACAGCAAATTGCAGCAGCAAAAATGGAGCTTTTTTTCTTACATTTGAAAGGCCAGCTAAGTGGCGTAAGTAGGAGCCTTAAAGTTTGTTTGGGAAGGTGGGGTGGAAAAAGATATTCTATGGAAAGAACTTGGTTTTGATCTTGGATTAGACTATTTCAGCATGAACAGTAATGGACAAATATGATTTTCTTTTTTCATATTCAAAACCTTTGCTTTTTGAAAAAGAATTTTAAGATTAAAAAAGTATCTGTTTATTTGCTTGGTAGATCTTCAGATAGCTTTTGGGAATTTCAAAAGCTTGCAAATTTTATGCACTGAGTTTATATTAATATAATAATTTAAATTTATAAAGAAAATAGACTTTCAAATTATTTATTACTGACTAATGCTGGCTACTTTAAGTCCTTTTTTAAATTAAGATATACATACACACAAATAAATTACAATTAAATGATATAAGTAAATGAAGAACATTTGCTAGTCAGGTCTTTATAAAAGACCTAAATGATGAACTGCAACTAATATAATCAGTTGCTTTTAAAATAGAAATGAATTTTCTTCAGGAAAAACATCTATGTTTGATATAAGTAAGATACCCCAGTAAACTCAGTCATAAATATGATTTCTTTTCAAATCCTGCAACATGAAGATATCCTATTCTTAATTCTTTACAAAACAACTACATCTCTGACATTATTTTTAGTAATCAGGGATATAAACATGTAAGTTTTGGTTAAAGGAATATATTGGTCATGATTCTAAAACACTAGACCAACTTATTTTTCTTAATGATAACTAATATTTTTTTTAAAACTTGAGAACTTTAAGCAATTTTAATGCAATTATTTCCTTAATTGAATTCCTTTCCACTTTACAAGTTTTCTTCATTGTTAAAACATTTTTTTCCATGGTCATTATCTTAAGCACAGTTTATTTATTCTAGTAAATTAAATCATGGCAAGACAAGTTTTTAAAATCACAATTATTGTAATAGCAAAAAAATGACAATAATATCAGTATTCATCATATTTGTCCAAAGTATTGGACAAATCACTATAGATTAAGACTGGAGTAGTCTATAGCCATCTAAACGAACGATTTGGCATATACACTATTTTAAAGTTTACATGTCTTTCCTACTGTAGTCTCACTGGAGAGGTGGCTGTTTTTTTTTTTTTTTAAGATTTATTTATTTATACATACAAGCTGGGGTTACAGACCAGAGGTGTGGGGTGGCAAGAGGGTTCACCAGAGACAGAGTGGGGAGCAGAACAGGCAGATCAGAAATACACTGCTGAGGGGAGCAGCGGGCGAGGCAGGAGAGGTCTGCCGCACCATGTGGGACTCTCCCTGGCTGGGCGTCGAACTCGCATCGCGCACTGCCGACAGCTCCACAGCGCAGCGCTCAACCGCTGCGCCACCAGGGAGGCCCCGAGGTGGCTGTTATTTTAATGAACATTTTTAAGATGAAGAACACGGGGCTCAGAGAGGTTGTGCAGTAAGCTCTAAGTCACACAGGATGCACTAAACTCAGGACTCTTGCTTAGCTCTGCTGTCCCATGCTGGTTGCATCAGTACATTCCTGACCCTGTTCTGACATCTCTAATTGACCCAGGAAGTAATACTAGCCATAAATTCCAAGAATCAAGTTTTTATTTTCTTAGACTATCTTCCGCTAAACTGAACAGAACTCCTTCAAGGGCTGCTGCTGTGACTGTACAAAGCTTCCTAGTGCTGATTCGCTCAGCCCCTCAGCATGCTCTGAGAGGAGCTGATGTTTATGGAGACTTTACTGTGCTTAAGTGGCTTGCAGGTTCTGTCTCATTTACTCCTCCTAATAGTCTCTTGCACATGTGGAGACTGAGGTACTGACAAGGTAAGTGGCTTGCCTACCACTGTGGTGTAAGTGAGGCAGAAACTCCTCATAATTTAGGCAGCTGAAGCCCTAAGCCCATACCCTGCTTTATGTAGGATGCTTTTCACGCCATGTCTTAGATTGGAAAGACTCAACAAATACTGGAACACAGAACTGCATCAGGTTCTTGAACAATGTTGGCTAGGTCGATGTTCTTTCATTATAATGCTGATGACGAACCAAAAACTCTGGCTGATGCTGAACAAAACAGTATCATTTGAGGACCTAGTTTCATTATATGTTGTTTTCCTTAAAACCTGCAGTTTCCAGGAAGTAGGCTCACTATAGCCTGCCTTTAACCAGTTTTACTTTGTGAGTTTTCACAAGATAATTTGAGAAAGAGACCACATCCACAGAACTTTTAATTATAGTATATTGTTGTGATTATTCTGTTTTATCATTATTGTTGCTAATCTCTGGCTGTGCTAATTCATAAATTCAACTTCATCACCACTATGTGTGTATAGGGAAAAACAGAACACACAGCATTGAGTACTGTACACAGTTCTAGGCATCCACTAGGGGTCTTGGACATATCCCTGGGGATAAAGGGGGACCCCTGGATGTTACATTCTGGGATTATGATGGAGCGCAAGTTGGACATACTTACACTTTAGTATTGCAGAGACCTTTTAAAACAACTGATCACACCAGACATTTATTAGAGTGGAGGGAAACACACTGAAAGTATAGAAAGTTTGCTGAGCAAGTAAGAAAAATACAGTCTAATCCTGAAAAAATGAAGATGCTGAAGGGCAGTGAGTGGCAGCCCAGCAGACTTGGCATGCAGCGTGAGTAGGAAGGTATAGCAGGAGGCACAGGCCCTCGGGTGAGGGGTCACTTGTGCATTTGCTTAATTGCTCTTATTTGGTTAGGGACCTTTTTCTTTTTTTATATTCCTAGAATTGGTGTGGGCAAACTACAGTCCTGTTTTGTAAATAAATGCTACAGGACGCCAGCCATGCCTCTCTGGTTACCTATTTTCTGTAACTACTTTCCCAATCCAATAACAAGGGGGTTTTGGCAGAGACGATGCAAATCGCAAAGCCCAAGATATTAACTATCTGACCCTGTAAGAAAATTTGCCAGTTTGTCTCCCATAGCAATATGTACAGAACTTCATGCACAGGAAGCATCAGATTGCTGTGTTAGGTGTTAAGTTTGTTTTCACTTTACTTCTATGCAATTTTAAGGAAATTATAATAAATATACAGATCAGGAGCACCTGGTCACAAATGGCCACATGCTTTGTGATTTCATGTATGTGAAATCCAGAGTCAGTAAGTCTATAGAAGCAGAAAGAAGTTTAGAGATCACCTAGGGTTGGGGGGAAGGAAGGAGGCTAGAGGGAAAAAAAAAAAATGATCCCCAATGGGTAACAGAGTTTTTATTAGAGGGTGGTACAAATGTTTTAAATTTGAATAGATTAAAACTTACTGAACTGTTCATTTTTAACAGATGAGTTATATGGTATGTGAATTATAGCTCAATAAAGATATTTTTATAAAAAAAAGAGAGCCAAATAACTCATGTGCTTTTGTTTTGGTGATAGGGATTTATGTTTGACAGAGAGAAGCATATATTAATACTAGGAGGTCCAATTACATTTTTTAAACAAGCTATTACAACAGAGCAAACTACCTGATTCTGACCTTTGTCAGTACTGATGGGAAATGTGCAATAACATGCTGTCTGCTACAAGAAATGCTGTCTGCTACAGTGAACACCTAATACCAAAAGACAGGTTCCTTGTTGATCTTGAACTCCCCCCGACCCAAAAAAAAAATTGCTAGGATTTTTTGCCTATGGCTCACAAAATGAAAGCCAGAATCCTCAGACAGTTTTATAGATATTTAGAGATGCTTCACCAATGACTTTTTCTTATGCTGAGTCTTAATGAAAGTCAAGGGCTCAGAAATGTTTTTAATACTTGAGGCCAGCATGACCAACAGAACTTTCTGCATGATGAAAAAGTTGCATCTGCAGTGTACACTAAGGTCGCCAAGACCCTCATGGGGTTATTGAGTTCTGGAAATATGGCAACTGACTATAAATAACATTAAAGTGATTTAATTGTACTCGATTTCAGTTAATTTAAATAATGACATGTAGCTAGTGATTGCTATATTGCATTAAGCATCTCTCAAAAGTGTGGAAAGTACTAGAATGTTATTCATTGATCCTTAAAGTTACTGAGCAAATTTTGTTGCCTTAAAAAACTAATGATGCCTGGTGACAGTTTAAAAATTGATCGCAAAACCCCTATGTTCTCAGAATGGTCTACGTTAATCTAACGGTGACATGAAATTGACTACCTATACATTCTATTTGCATGTAACAGGTTTAGCAGTGAGTATCTTTTTTTTTCTTTCTGTGATCATGTGTGTTAGTTGAGAAGTTGTTCACCTAAAAATATAATTATCTTCACAAAACCACCCAAAAATGCATAGAACCACCATAACAGCATAGTGATAGCAAAAGACAGACTATTTCTGCTAATGGATTAACGTGAAAAACAAAATCTGGAAGAGGGAAGCATGGTGAGTAAGACTGCATTGCAGAAATTGATATTTCAGCTAGCAGGTCATAGTTGAAAGTGGGTATGGGGGATGGTCAGCTAGTGTGTGTGTGTGTGTGTGTGTGTGTGTGTGTGTGTGTGTCTACATACTAATGAAGCTAAGGAATGAAAACAAAGGTGATGACCCAGCATCACAAACTGCAAGGAGACCAAGAGTTCCATGTGGCATTACATTCCAGGACAAACTAATGATCAACAAGCTATCTTGTCTACATTGGAAGGAAACAGTTGGAGATGACAATATATATACAAAAGTCTCCTGTGGGGAAGAACTCTATACATGATGAAACTCTACAAAAGTAGAAACATGAGCATTTTTGTGACTACAGTGCAAATCTTGTGTATCTTATAAATATTTAATCAATTCAAGTTTACTAAGGTGCCCTTTGGAAAGACAAACTAAATATCTAGAAAATTCTCATTTGAACCACCAGACAGAAAACTTATAAATAAACATATCTTTGAGGAAAAGCACCTAACTAATTTGATAGAATCTTGACCAACAGCTGGGGGTACACTAAGCAAGTGGCTTATGATTAAATTAAATTTAATTTAAAACATCTCTGACATAGCATATCCCATATTCCTCATCATTAAGCCACAGAATATTAGAAAAGAATATAAACTAGCTTAACTGGATTATATGCAAATGCAAGCCAATTTATGAGTTATAATCTGACATAAAAAATTCAGGAATGTTTACCAAGTAGGTGGTTCTCTAAGAAGGATATTTATAGTTCCAGGGCTTTAATTTCTCTGTATGGAATAAGACTTGTTATCAGTTGTTGAGAAGTGAGGCTAAACATAGCAATGGAATTCTAAAAATACATGTGCCTAAACTCTTGGAGCAGGTAAGGTGAACCATTTGTTTCCATCTCTTCCTTTACCAGAGTCCCTTTACCAGAGCGCTTGGTCCATCATTTGACTGATTTCTTTACAAGTCTGTATTCCTACCATGAGGTCCTTGAGGAAAGGGGTTTTTGTCTCTATCTTTGTATCCCCAGAATCTCTCTCATTGACTGTCACATTATCACAAAAATGATTGGGAAGTTAGATTGCCAAAATAAGTAACACGGTCTACTTTCCTTTTAACTAAATTAATTAAAAGGCCTAAGTGTGGCCCGCAGGAGAGCAGAGTGCTGTAGAGCATGTGTGGCGGAGTCGGGCAGCAGGCTGACAATGGAGGAGACTGAGCCTGAGCCTCTGCTGCTGAAAAAACAGTTGTAATAAAAACACCCACCTCAAAGGGTGTCATGAGCAATGCAAGACAAGAGGCATAGGAAGCCAGTCACACAGTTGTTTGTACAAACTGAGGGCTTACTAAATGCTAGTAATGCTAGCACTCTTTCCAAACATTTTGAAAATTGGTAAACATTTGCTTTGCTTTTGTTCCATTATCACTAAAATGAATTATAATCGCAACACCTTAAATAGATCCTCTGACAACTATTTTATAGAGAAAAGTGCTTTCAAAGTCAATATATGGAATTGTCACATCCATAAGCAGTTTTTATGGACACACATTATTCAAAAGGCACTATTTATGCAGCAGGAAAAGAAACCAGATTTTAAAAAAATCACATTGAGCTCAGAATCAGAGATGAAATCAAACAATACTTGAAGATGAATGAAAATAAAGAGCATTTATCAGAATCTATGGGATGCAGCAAAAGCAGTACTAACAGAGTTTAGAGCAGTACAGGCCTGCCTCAGAAACAACAAGAATCACAAATAAGAAATTTAAGCTTGCACCTACAGGAGCTAGAAAAAGAAGAAAAACCAAAACCAATAGTTAGCAGATGAAAGGAAACAAAAATTATATGAGAAATTAATGAAATAAAAAGTGTTAAAAAGACAAACCAAAGGATCGATGAACACAAGAGCTGCTTCTCTGAAAAGATTAACAACTTAGACAAATCTCTAGCCAAACTCACAAAGAGAGAGAAAATACAAATAAATAAAAGTAGAAAGAAAGGAGGAGGCGTTCCAACAGATACTACAGAAAAAAAGTATGTTGCAGAATAGCTCTGAAATGACTCAGTTGGAAGTCTTTGTAACATTTCAACTCTCCTAAATGCCATAAAGAAGGATATCCATTAAAATCTCCAAATATTCATTCATTCAAATATTGGTTGAGCCCAATTGCATTCAGGCACCGTTCTTGGTGCTCCTGACATGCAGTGAATAGAATGAGCATAGAGGCCTGCCCTCATCAAGTCTACACTGCAATGTGAAGCAAAATTCACCTAAAATAAGGCATATACGTAACCATTCTCTCTTTGGTAGCGGGAGTGGTGTGGTATAAACACATGTTAAGATGTGAAGCTATATACAGTATTATATAGAAACACGGAGTATCGAAAACCAGTATTACCCCCTCAAAGAAATCCCCAAAACCACAGTACAATCACTCAATCATATCAGAATTTTATATTGCTAGTAAAGAGCCATATGTATTTTTTCTTTTTGATTATCCCTTTATGTGCTCTGACCTTTTGCAAATGGAATATAATATTTCTTTTAGCTATGAGCAGACACTATTGTCCTTAAAGCGAAATTAGAATAATGCAGCAGATTATTTTTGCTACTCAGTAAATGGCAGTAATTAGCTTTATCAGCACACCTTGTGAATCAGAAAACAGTAGGAATGTGATAATTATTTTTTTTGCTACCACTATCAATAATATCCACCATAGATATTGGTCAGTTGCTTCACCCAAGAAACCCCTGTGAAAATAAAGAATTTTCATTTAGGAATCGATTTTGTTTGAGTATGAGTTTTTCACTTTCAGCTAAATGCAAACACCGTCAGGTTTATGACATAAGAAGAATTTTAAAGTAAGAAGTGACATTTATGAGAAAAGCAGGAATTACAATGGTGGAAAAAGGAAACAGAAATATTGGATTGGGCCTCCCTGGTGGAGCAGTGGTTGAGCTGTGGCGCTGTCGGCCGTGCGCGCGATGTGAGTTCAACGCCCAGCGGGGGAGAATCCCACATGGCGTGGCAGACCTCTCCTGCCTCACCCGCTGCTCCCCTTAGCAGTGTATTTCTGATCTGCCTGTTCTGCTCCCCACTCTGTCTCTGGTGAATCCTGTCACCCTGCAAACCTCTGGCCTACACCCCAGCTCTTGTATGCATAAATAAATTGAAAAAAAAAAAAAAGAAAGAGTACAAATTTCAAATAAAGCTGCAGTCAGTCTTGGAAACACCAGCATTATGTCCCCTTTTTCAGGGCCTTCCTGGTGGCGCAGCGGTTGGGCGCTGCGCTGTGGAGCTGTCGGCAGCAGCAACGCGAGTTCGAAGCCCCGCCGGGGAGAATCCCACATGGCGCGGCAGACCTCTCCTTCCTTGCCCGCTGCTCCCCTCAGCAGTGGATTTCGGTCGATCTGCCTGTTCTGCTCCCCGCTCTGTCTCTGGAGAACCCTCTCGCCGCCCCACGCCTCTGGCCTGTACCCTAGCTTGTATGTATGAATAAATAAATCTTAAAAAAAAAATATTGGACGATGTCTGTTTTTCAGTGTGGGCGAATGAAAAGTGAACTGAATGTCTGACTTTCTGTCTGCACACCTGTGCTCTCTTGACCAAGGCCCTCTTACCTGGCTGCCATGAGATCCAGGAGGTGCTGCCAGCGGTCATTGACCTTCCCAAGTTTGTACTCGATCTCAGACGCTTTGCTTTCATGACTGGCTCTAGCAAGTCGCTCGCCCATTTGCTGCAGCTGTATTTTGTTCTCTTGGGCAACAGCAATTTCCTCCTGATAATCCTGCATCATAAACAGCAATCATTGGGATCAGAAAGCGTATTCTTGATGCATTCAGCCCAGTTCTACTAGAAATGTGGTAATTATGGTTTACTACTGCCTGGAAATAGGTCAGGCAGGAGGGACACTGTGTATATATCAGTCCCTGTACTCAGAATTCATGGTACCTATGATTTTCAGCATGTATTTGGAGTCTGGGTTAAAGTTTTATACAGTCTTAAACATAATGGGGATTGCTTTCTATTTATTCTTAGTGGGCATTAATAAAACAATGAAAATATATACATAACTTGGAAGAATTTTAATACTGGGGAATCATACTTGTTGCTGATGTTATATATAGAATCAATTCTAATACAAATGGTTGTGGGAGACTTAGAAGATGTGTGGTCATGTGTATAACTGACATATGTATATATGTACACATGCATGTCAATTATGTTGCTGTGTACAATGTTTTGAAAGGGTCTCTTCAATTTTAAAAGCCACCTATATAGTGCCAACATGGGATAACACATACATATGTCAATGGCAACTGAGTCTCAAGAATAATAACCTAATGGCTTAGATGATCAGTGCATCTCAAGCCTTCTTAACCCAGTTTCTGCATCAGTTCCTCTCACAGATAAAACTAAACCAAAACAAGCTTAAAGAACTTAAGTTAGAAATAAAAAAGGTGATTCCAAAGATTAGATCCCTATTACTGCAGCAGAACAGGAGATATAGCAACGAACGAAACAGAAAGTTCCTGTTCCAGTGAAGTTGGACATACAGTGGGCTTCTGATGCGGACAGATAATGAACAAGGAGGGATAATATATGGTGTAGCAGATGGTGCTGAGAGGTCATGAGAAACATAAAGGAAAATAAAATTAAGATGATTAATTGTTCAAGGACAATGTGGAAACACCAGTGAAACCATCAAAAACAGCTTTAAATGCTAATAAACTTGATGATTTGTATGGAGATATGAAAAAATATTCTGGATCAATATGAATATATAAAATAATCTGACAATCACATAAAACTTTCAAAATAACAGGAAGCTAAAATTTCCAGAAAAGCCCCCATTTCATTAATTCTCTAGGAATCATGGTTTTACAGAGAAAATGTCAGTTTAATTGATCCTAGGAATTTTTTCTTTTCTAGTGATTTTCTTTTACTTTTCTCTAGTGATTTTTTTACCTTTTACAACAAATACCTACTGTATTTGTTTTTAAAACATGATTCCTACTGTAGAAATGACCAAATATTAAACATTGTGATGAATTTATTAAACATTTATCACAAATTTAAAAGTCTATATATTTGATATGTAATGCAGGACTTCCCATGTTAAGTTTATTTTATGTTAAAAAGATTAAATGCTTAAAGTAGAGAGAATTCCTTGTATGGGAAAGTAGTTATGAGCGAGGCTGCCTTCTGCGCTTGTTAAATGTGTGTGATGCAGGGAGGAGGAGAAACAGGCAGCTGCGTCTGCACCTTCTTGAGCTTCTCTATCATTTCTTCAATGAGAATGTCTCCATTCTGGGAAACTTTGCTCTCCATCTGAGTCAGCCATTCGCACAGCTCCTTGCTCTTCTCGCTGAAGACCGCCCATTCGTTCAGTCTCTCGCTCACTTGCTGCCACCTTAAGGAGAGCTGAAAAGGTGAAAATTAAAGACAAAGCAGAAGGACCATCAGAGAAGCAATCAGACCCTGAAGAAAACAGCAAATCCCCTGTGTTGGGTGGACGAGACCTGTGCCTCTCTAAGGCACTGTCCCTGAGGTACTGGAGAACCTTCTCTGCGGTGTTTCACTGTGAGGATTTTCTATGAAATACGAGGGGCAGCAGGGAACTCTGTGTTGTTATTCTGCTGACCCACATGCATGTTATCAGCTTATGGAAGGTTCTGAACCAGAGGTACATGCACCGCCATACTTATCACAGCATTAATCACAATACTCTTAGGTGCCAGTGCTGGTGCAAACCTAAAGAAAGTTTCCAATTGAGCTAACCTACAAGTTAGCAAAATATGTGACTCGAGTGGCAAAAGATGATGTATTTCTGCAAGATAACGGTCATGTTAATAATGACACATTAAGCCATTCATTCCACTACATTAAACAGTTTCCTCTCAATTAGCTTTTTCTCTGCCAACATCATTTTATGAGAAATTTCATACATACAGGAAAGCTGGAAGCATTATATGGCAAGCACCCATGATATACTCTACACTCTAAAATGATTATCATGTGTGACTCCTTGCTTTAGACATGCTTTCCTTTACCCATCAATCTATTTCACCTTTTGATGCACTTCAAACCAATTTCCTTTATAAAGTGAAAATGAAAATAATTTAAGGAGCTATATACTTTCAGTTTACCAATTATAAGCTCTGTTAGCTCTGTTGGGAAAATAACATTCGAAGTCCCAGACAATTCCCACTGGCTGTGATTATGTACACAAGAAAACAGGTGGAAATCAGGTTGTGAGCTGAGGTTCCACAGAGAGCCAACCCTACGCCCCACTACTTTTGAAATGCCATCAGTCAAGTTCATTCTCTTAAATTATGATCTTTTTAAAACAAAAACTTCTCTGGGAAGGTTGATAGTAATGAATTCATCAATTATTTCCCTATTAGTAGAATACTGTTTATTGTTAAGTTTTCTTTGAGACAGAAAAACACAGGCAGAGAATTTACTAGGGGTGGGTGCTGACAGGGATGGAAAAAGATAAGAAATAAAAAGCTTAAAAAGCTTCAGAGACAAATTTCACTCTCACATAGATCTGAAGGTTACAGCACCTATTTTAGCTCCCCTCCTCTCAAAGTCTGACACAAGTGTATTCTGGTCTTCAGCTGGAAAACTAAGATTTTCAGCTCTCTGGTTGTGACATCCCCTTTCCCTTCATACAGCAGTGGAGTTAGGAGTGTGGCTGGGAGTTAAAATTCTAGTTCAACTGCCATCCAGGCAGAAGCTCTGTGCTCATAATTGGGACCATCCAAAGCAACTGTTTTCCAAGAAAAGGTTAGTGCGAATTCCCTGCCTTTCAGACTTAAGATAACAGGTCCTGCCATGAGTAGCTCTCCCCCTACTCTTATCCTGAATATTAGGATAAAATTCTTGAACTTTTCTGAACATCTGCAGAGAAGATGATAACACATACCAGAAAAAATACCATCTATTTCTTTGAGAGCTAGGCCTTTATTATCCCCGATCTACAGACCAAGAGAAAAAGATTAGACAAATTGGAGGCATTTGTTTATAGTCTATACAAGATTAGAACAGCAATGCTTGAGTCTGATACAGGTTGCAAGAGAACAAACATCAAAGGCAGCTAAGACTCAAAAACACCATCACCACTATTGGTGCCATAACCACAACAAAGTCGCTCATGTTCTCTTAGCCTTCTTTTCTGCATTAATCTTTCATTTTTTCCAAAATTCATTACACAAATATTTATTGGTTTCCAGAAAACAAGAGTAGACTCTGAGCCAAGCACTGTCCTCTGTACTAGGATGCAGCAGACTGACAATGGAGTGAACCTTTCCTCCAATTTGCAAAACTATTGTTTAGGTTGTCTGATCAGTGAATAGCACCCTCTCTCCTTTCAGCTTCAGGTGAAACCCTCGTGGTGTTTATCGACTGAGACATATTTATGCTTTCTCAGGGGTATAAATACTGCTTTGCAACAGCTGACAGGACCGGCAGAGACCTCCAGAGTGAGGCAGCTGAACAGGAAATACATCCTTTGCTACTGCACATATTTTTACCAGGATGATTTGAAAAACACCAAGCAATGACGACGATGATATATTTAGGCCTCAACTAGAATGACACCCTGTTCTACAAACCAAAATGCGGAGAAAAACACGGATCAGCAAAGGCTGGGCTGTATCAGGCACAGCAAGCCCTACGGGGAGTCTGTTTGAACACCGGTGCCCTTCTGCGGGAGCTGACTCTGCAGAGGCTACTTACCGCGAGTCTTCCTCACTTCATCTGCAGCCTGCTACTCCTCATCTTGTCAGCTGCTTTGACTGCAGTGAGAAGAGACCGCTCTTCCAGGGAGCCTGTGCCATGTTGAACTAACGTTTGTAACTTTTACAACAAGGCACAGCACAAGCTCATTTCCTCTTGTGGTTTCATACTTGGTAACAGTTCTTCGGAAATGCTAACTCGAGAACTAGTCACTGGTCTATGCTACAGTTATAATCTCTTTGCAGTCTTTTTTTTTTTTTTTAAAGATTTATTTTTTATTTACACATACAAGCTGGGGTACAGGCCAGAGGCATGGGGCGGCGAGAGGGTTCACCAGAGACACAGTGGGCAGTGGGGAGCAGAACAGGCGGATCAGAAATACACTGCTGAGGGGAGCAGCGGGCGAGGCAGGAGAGGTCTGCCGCGCCATGTGGGATTCTCCCCGGCCAGGCGTCAAACTCGCGTCGCCGCTGCCGACAGCTCCACAGCACAGTGCTTAACCGCTGCGCCACCGGGGAGGCCTCTTTGCAGTCTATCCAGGTATATTTGTTGTCAACACCCGTAACTAAACTCTCACTGGCTTAAATCTTTTCATTTAGATTGAAGTAATTAATGTGAAGGGAGTCTGCTTTAGCTTCACACTGTAAGAAACTTAGTAGTTTCTAGAAACCTGACATCCTGAAACCTGCTTCCTCTTTTTTTTTTTTTTTAACTAACATCTTAGTTTACATACAGGTGCAAGGTCATTAAGCTCTTCACACTGCAGCATATGATCAGCAGCTTTCAAAATGTACTTCCAGATGGTTGCCTATGTAAATCTAAGTCTGATGTGCAATTTTATGGCACATAAATTTCCCCCCTTTTGCTGTTTTCAGATTTATTGATACAATTAACAGATAATGTTGTATAAATTTAAAGTGTACAATGTGATAATTAGATAAGAATTAGATTAGATGAGAGGATTGCTAAGTGACTACCACAAAGTTAGTTAACACAACCATCACCTCTCAGAGTTGCTGATTTTTTGGTGTGGTGAGAATACTTAGATTTACTCTATTAGCAATTCATAGTCTCGCTAACATCATCACACTGTACATTAGACCCGGCGAACTAACCTTCTTGTACTATCTTGTGCCTCGTGGCATTTTTACACAGTACCTGAATCCCCAAATCACAGACTATTGCATAGTCATAATCTTTTTAAGCTCCCCAATATATTAGAAACCTTGTCACTATTTTGCAGATAGAGGAACATAAGTATAAAGACACTAGACTTCCTAATTAACCGTGCATAAGAACACTTAGCTGCTGTAGACACTGTGGATACAAAGAAATAGCCTTTGTTCTCAAGACCCTCGGAGTTTTGAAATCAACTCACAAAGAGAAGATGGCATAAACAATACTGTAAAGGAAATAAATAAATAAATAATTATATATATATATATATATATATATATATATATAAATATATTTATATATATATAAAACAAAGAGAAGAGGGAGGGAACACCTCGAAAGGGAAATGGAGGTTCAGAAGAACTGGAAAATACTGAGGTCTGAGAATCTTGATATGTGAATCTTGGGGTGGTGGAATTTGAAAGAAGGCGGGTTAGAGAGCAGAAGGGAAGGAATCACCTGTCTGAGGAGGAAGGCTGGTCTGAGCAAGGGTTCATGCAGGGCAGTTAGGTTGGGAGCAGCATGGGAGCCAGTATCTAATCCGTTCTCTGCAGGTTTTAGAGCTATCACCTAGGCAGAGAAATGGATCTGGCCTAATTCATTCCCAATAACTATGCGGAGAAGGACTGAGTCAGCAAACAGTGCTAGACTTTTCTTAGTTTTAAGAAAAACAAATGATGCGCCTCCCTGGTGGCGCAACAGGTTAAGATCAGCGCTGTGGTGCTGTCGGCAGCTGCAGCGTGAGTTTGATGGCCGGCCTGGGAGATTCCCACATGGCGCAGTAGATCTCTCCTGCCTCGCCCGTAGCTCCCCTCTGCAGCGTATTTCGGTCAATATGCCTGTTCTGCTCCAAACTCTATCTCTGGAGAACTCTCTCATCGTCTCACACCCCTGGCCTGCACTCCAGCTTGTATGCATAAATAAATAAATCTTTAAAAAAACAGGCAAAACAAATGAAGAGCTTACAAGGGTAACCGAGCATGGCTGTGATTATTTCCGAATGTTTGTATCCACCAAATTGCCTTCGTTTATCTCATAAGCCATGACAAAATCTTTACATTAAAAATTATATGACAGGGCCTCCTTTTCAAAAGGGTGGTGCAACGGGTTAAGCACAGCACTATGAAGCTATCCAGAGTCACTGCAGCATGAGTTCGATACCCGGCCAGGGAGATTCCCACATGGCGCAGCAGACCTCCTCTGCCTCGCCTGCTGCTCCCCTCAACAGTGTACTTCAATTAATCCTCCTGTTCTGCTCCCCACTCAGTCTTTGGTGAATCCTCTCATCACCCCACACCTCTGGCCTACACCCCAGCCTGTATGCATAATAAAGAAATGTTAAAAAAATTATACAACAGTTTTCTGGATGGTAACCTATTGATTTTGGATCAAAGAATTCAGAAAATAATAAAGTACAATAATTGACATTATCACCCTTCATGCAACACACTCCTTGTGTTCACTGAGAATGAGTTCTGCGTAAAGTGGCTAAAATCATTTTCAATTATGTCAAATCATTAGGGTGTTTATGAAAATGAGCTCTTACATCTACCCTTTTCAAAAGTTTTTACTTGTAGGAAACTGCTCACACATTAATCAGCATGCTCCAAAATTTTCCTTTGGCTCATCGTCTTAGGACATACTTGGTTAGGTTTTCATCTACACACGCACAGACAAATGTTCCCATTGATAAGTGTCCTGTTCATGTCAAATGTACCAAGAAGTTATGAGACTTAAACTGTTAAATGGTCCATGATTATGAAAATATATCTCAAAGTCTGAGAAGTGGGGAGGGTGCTGAGAAGAGATCTCCAGGGCACAGTAGTTGGCCTGAAAATGCGGGGGTACAGAGGCCTCTTCTCAAAAGTGCCTTCTGCATCCTTCCAACATCTACTTCTCTCCAACAAGGTCCTCTGTCCACTCACCATTTCCTGCCTTTCCTCAGGCAGCAACCCCTCCCCATGGCTGCATGCTCACCCCACATCACTCTATCTCCTCCACGCCCATCTCAGCATGCAGTTCAAGATCGATCCACTTTAACAAGTGTTTCCACTTTAACAAGTGTTTCCTTTATTCTCGGCATTCCATACTGTCATAGTTGGTGTCTATCTTTTTTTTTTTTTTAAAGATTTATTTAATACAAGCTGGGGTACAGGCCAGAGGCGTGGGGTGGCGAGAGGGTTCACCAGAGACATAGTGGGGAGCAGAACAGGCAGATCAGAAACACACTGCTCAAAACATGGCGGCAAACAGACGCTAGGATCAGGCTCTCCTACAAAAAATCGATTCATGGAGAAAAATATCCCTAACTTTGAGAGCTGTCTCGAAGAGAACCGGATACCCTACGCAATACAATCGACCCTGGGGGTGCTTTGGACTTAAAAATAAACTGAAGAGTCGGAGTAAAGAGAAGAGAGGGGACATCTAATCCCACACAAAGGAGGAGGAGAGAGGAGAGATGGGCGGACCAGCTTCCCCTGAGGGCCACTGAATACAAGGTTAGAAACTGCGGTGAGGTTGGAGGGCTCCGGCCAGCCGACTGGGAGCGCGACCCCCACTCCCCCACCCCACGACCCCCCTCTCTTCCCTGCTTGGCAGCCCTGAGGAGCAGGAAAGCGGGAGGGTCACTGTGTCCCATCCCCCACCTGGGGCTAGGTAACATCTCAAAGGGGAGAAAGTCCAAGCAAGAAACCTCCCCCACTGTCTGCTAGTTGATAGATTAGCCAGAAAAACCGGTTGGGCTGGAA
>PVIJ01005548.1:89797-102419 GCA_004024925.1 Scalopus aquaticus | reverse complement strand
CTCCCACCTGCCCCACCACACCCCATCCCGCCCCGGACGCTGCACACGCCCGCTCCTACCTCCTCCTCCAGCCAGTCATTGTATTGCACGATGGTGGCCATGGCGGCGTCCGCGCCTTTCATGTAGAAGGTGATTTCCCCCGTGGCCTCGTCCTGCACAGGCGAGCAGACAGGCAGTGCGAGGTCGCGGCCGCCGGGAGAAAGGGCTCTATTCAGACCCAGTTCCCCCCCGATGAGCAGCCTCGAGGCGCGCTGCCCCGCCCCCCATTACCGAAAGCCCCTGCTCAGCCACCCCTCGTTGTCCCTTCTCCCGCGCGTGGCTGCTCACGGCCGTGGACCGGGGGCAAGTCTCAGGGCTCACCCCCTACCCAGGCGCCACTGTCCCTTGCAGGAGCTGGGGCAGGCCCGCGGGGGCGGGGCCTGGGTGCGGGGGCGGGGCCTGGGCGCAGGGCGCAGGGCGCAGGCGTACCCTGACGATCACCCCCATGCGCTTGCTCTCAGACGTGAAGGGGAACATCTGCAGCACGCAGTAGGTCAGGATGTGGCCGCTGGGTGTCCTCAGCTGCATGGAGGTGAGGTCTCGGCTGACCAGGGTGAGGCCGACGCTCTCCGTCCACTGCACCAGGGCCACCTGCGGGAGCGCAGGACGTGAGCCCGGGTCTCACGGTGAAGCAGAAACGATGCTGGCGGGCAGCGCTGAGCTGACCACTCCGCAGAGCGCCTGCTCCCCAGGGCTCCGCCCACCCCTGGAGGCGGCGAGGGGGCTCTGCGCTCGCGGACTAGGGACGAGCCGGCTGGTGACTCCGTGCCCGGGGGGTGCACGTGTGCGGCGGCCTTGTGCGGGAGCGGGAGGGGCAGCGCGGCCTGAAGTGGGAGTCCACGCGCCTCGGTCCTGGCGCAGAAATGGGCAGCGCCAACATCGGCTCCTGAAAAGCAGAGGCTGTTTGTATTTATAATCTATGATTAAAGTATGAAAATCATAAGAATGATTTTTAGAATAAAATGTTTATGGATAGTATTTATGATAATCATATTTTCTTCAAAAATATAAAACAACATGGGCCTCCCTGCTGGCACATTGCGTTAAGCTCAGCTCTGTGGAGCTGTCGGTGAGCTCGATCCCCGGCGGGGAGCTTCCCACATGACGCAGCAGACCCCTCCTGTCTCCCTGCTGCTCCCCTCAGCAGTGTGCTTCCCTTGATCAGCCTGTGCTGCTCCCCACTCTGTCTCTGGTGGACCCTCTCACTCCCCACACCTCTGACCTGCACCCCAGCTTGTATGCAAAAATAATAAATCTTTAAAAAATACATACATATCTAAAATAAAAACTGCCCTTGAAAGCGGCCTCTAAGAACTCCCGAGCTGACCCGCCAGGCGGTGCTGTGGGGCACCGGGAGGGCAGACCCCGTGGTGGCCGTGCCCAGTGGCCGCCCCTCCAGTGCTGCCTGGGGCCTGGCCCTGGTCCCTGGGCACCGCAGCCTTACACCGCAGGGCCTGCTGGCAGCGCGGGCGCTCCGGGGAGGCCCTCGGGATGCCGCACCCGGGCTGCACCCAGCACAGACGAGCACCAAGGCCCCTCGCCCCTGCGGCACAGCAGCCCCACCCCAGCCCAGGAGGGGCACACAGGGGCACGTCCATGGCCACGCCCACCAAGCCCCGACTCCCAAGCCTGGCCCCAGCGGTTGTGGTTGGACACCACGGTTGGACACCACGGATGGACACCACGGCTGCCTAGTGGGAGGCCCCGGCCCCGTCCAGACAGCCTCGGTGGTCATGGGGCGCGGCTGGTCCCGGGCAGGGGCTCCTGGGGGCGTGCGGTGGAGGGCGAGGCCGCTGCCCTCCCGCCCGCCCTCCCTGGGGGCACAGCGCGCCTCTGCTCGGGCAGAGGGACGCACCTCTGGGCACGGGCGAGAGGCCCAGCGCAGGGGGTGCCTGCTTGGAGCCGGCACGTGCCCGGAGGGGCTGAGCTCACAGAGCCCCAGGCGGAGGGAGCCGGCGGGTGCAGGGAGGCGCTGCTCTGGCGCCACCTGGAATCCGCTTTGCACGCGACGCTCCCGCTCCCGGTGTGGCTGAGGCCTCCCCCTCTGTGGGAAACCCAGGAGGTGACCAGGTTCTGGCACCCCGGGCTGCTCTGGGCACCCCAGGGCCCCGGCTCCGGCCTCTCGAGTCCCTGCTGGGCTGGCCCAGCGCCCGCTGACTGCTGAGCCCAAGGGGGCCGGCGGCTCCTTCAGACGTTTGGTGCGGGGTGTGAGCGCCGCGAAGGAGTCACTCACGGACATGACCAGGCTGCGAAGGGTGTGAGGAGCCTGCTGCGCCCGGCTGGCCCGAGCTTCTGCAGTTCGTGGAGACCCCTGGGTGGGCACCAGTGAGACCCCACCGCGTTCTGAACATTTTTAAGGTCTTCGTAAATCCTAAGTCTCTTTGTAAAGGGGCACCTCGTGTCCAGATGCGGGCCACAATCACTGGAACTCCGCAGGCAAACCAGGAGACCCCGGGGACGGAAGGGGCGATGTGGTCACGCCTGTCTCAGCCACTGCGGCCCCCGCCCCCTGCGGTGCTCACCTCGTCGGGGCTGGAGGCCTGGTAGGTGCGGTTCTCGTCGCTGAAGTCCTGGTCCACCTCGGCGTGCTCTGCCTCCCCGGCCCCGCCGGCCCGGGGCTCATACACGGGGGTGACGTTGTGGCACAGGGCGATGGCCTTCACCGCCTCCTGCACGCGGCTGCTGACACTCTTCCTGACCCTGGGGGCAGGGGGCGCCGCCTTCCTCGGGGTCGTGCAGCTGCTGCTCGCGCCGGCTGGGGCCTGCCGGAGCACAGGGGGCCTCTCAGAGGGCGCCGGGCACAGGACAAGCCCCTGGCGGCACCCCCTGGCAGGGCTTGAGCCGGGCGGCCGGCACAGAAGCGCGGCTGGGTGGCAGGCCGGCTCCGGGACGCCTTCGTGGGCGAGGGGCGGCCTGACCGCGGCCCAGGGCGCCCAAAGCCCTGAAATGGCCCGGGCTGACCAGCCGCCTTCACTGGGCCCGCGTGCCATGAGGGTCCTGAGCCACCACTCACTGTGACGCTCCAAAGCGAGAGCACGGGAGAGAAGGCACACGCAGGCCACATCGTTTTTCTTTAGACAGTGGACGTCTGACCGTGGGAGCCACAGCCTGAGACGTTTTCAGTGCCGCACACCGCGGTCTGGCCAGGTGGGCCAGCAGGCCAGGGGCTGCCGGTGGCAGGAGGACGAGGCAGCACCGTGCCGGGCCTCGACCCCAACAGGCAGCCCAGTGCCTCCCCACAGCCCCTGGGGCCACCTGCTGATGCCGCCCCCAACCACGGCGCGGTGTGACATGTCTGCCTGCGGCCCCGCCGCCCACGCCCAGGGCAGCGCCTCCTCTCGTGGCCCCAGACGGCCGGAGACGCTGGGCAGGAGGCCAGGCCAGGCCGAGAGGCCACAGGGCTCGCCCCAGGAAGTGCCGGCCCAGGCCACAGCCCGCCCTGCAGCCGCCGCAGAGGCCCCATCCGAAGGCCCTGGGGTGGACGGTCCAGTGCCTGCTGTTTTCACATAACTCATCTCATTTTGAGTTTTTCAAGTAAAGCTGCTTCCCTGGAGCCACTGAGACGGAATTTGAGGTGCTGTAGACTATCCTTCTATGAACAGGCGTGAACGGGCTGTTTGAACGCAGCCACGGTCACTGGGGAAGGCGGATCCCGCTCCCCTCTTGGGTTTGTCTTCTCCACATAAACATCCGAGGCGGTAAAACACTCGGTGTGGCCGTGACACGCCGGTTAAAGGCGCCTGGTTTCAGGCCTGCGCCCGTGCAGGGCGTGGGCAGCGCGTGAGGTAGGCGCACGCACACGGACCCTACACTCAGCTCCGAAGGGACAGGACACGAGGGCGAGCAGGTGCCTGCAGTGCTGCCTCAGGAGGGCTCCTGACAAAGCCAAGGAAGAGGCTGGAAGCCACGCGAGGCCGGGGGAGGTCGTGGGGCGGCATGGCTGGTGCCTGGCCCGCGCCTGAGCGGGGTGCCCATGGGGCCCAGCGGCCGGCTCACCTGTGACCAGGAGTGCAGGACGTGGCTCTGGATCTCGTCCATGGTGTCCGCGCCGTAGGACACGGTGCCCAGGTGCAGCCGCTTGAAGACCATCTCGTTCTGGGTGAGGGTGCCTGCGGGGACAGCGTGTGAGGGCCTGCCCACCGGCCTGTCGCCTGGCACAGGAGCCACGGGCCTTCCGCTGGCAGAGCCGGGCCGGGTCCCTGCGTCCCTGGCCCCAAGGCCTGAGTCAAAACCAAGTCTTTGTCGCTGGGCAGGGGCTGTGGCGGCGTCCCAGGAGGACAGGGGCGGGCGGCGATGGTGTGTGGCAAGCGGCCTGCGGCCCATGGTCCAGGGGGCCGGGGGTCAGCCAGAAGCCTGCCTGGCCCCAGCTTCCTCTCAGAAGGCCGACGAGCAAGGCCACCACGGGCCCCGCGAGGCGTGAGCCGGGGCCTGCGGGAGACCCTCACCGCAAGGGCGCGCCTGACCCTCCGGGCTGGGGGCAGCCGAGCCGTGCGGCGGCATCCCCAGCTCTGCTGTGGCCATGCAGGGCAGTGGGCGGGCAGCCGGGGGCTGTGCACACAGGACGCGCCCAGGCTCGGCGCCCGGGGCCCTGCACCCCGCAGGGCCACTCACTCAGTCCACATCGCAGGGAGGGGTGTGAAGGGCCGGGGGCCGCGCTCTGTGCTAAAGCAGAACCACCTTAGAACACAGGCGCCCCTTGGCCGCTTCGTATTGGGGGGCCTGGGGGCACGAAGGCCCCTGCTCAGTCGGCCCCCAATGCAGCCCTGGGGCCCCCGCCACGCGGCCCTGGGGCCCCCGCCACACAGCCCTGGGGCCCCGCCACAGCTGCCGTCTGGCCCGGCGACTCCCTCAGGCCGCGCTCGGCTTCGGAGGTGCATCAGGCTCTCCAGACCCGCCCGCGTCAGACCTGGAGTCTGTTTGCGCGGTTGCGGGCTCCTGCTCTCACCGTCGGGCTGTCTCCCTCGGGGGCTTTGCCCTCTGAAGCTGTCCTGACTCGGCTGTCTGCGGCGTCAGGCTGGGCGCTTTCTCCACCAGACCCCGGGGAGCCCACCCGTTCTGAGCAGCCCGCGGCCCCGAGCGCCAGGGCGCCTGGGAGAGCTCTGCAGCCCCATGAGCCAGTCAGAAGCGGAGTCTTGGTGCTCCCAGACCCTGAGTCTCCAAGACCCCTCTCCGTCCCCAGGTCTCGGGCCTGGTGACCGCGCGGCAGGCTCACGCCGGCGTCCTCCGGGAGGGCGCAGAGTCTGGGCCTGACCGTGAGACCAGACGGCGGTCTCGAGCCCATCGGTCCGCGTGGACAGGTGTCCGGCTGCCGGGCGCATCAGCGACCCAGAGGCGCCACAGCAGTGGCCGGGGCCCACGCGTCCACGTCTGCAGGCGTCCGCGGCAGGCGACGTCCAGAACACTCGCGCGGGCCCCACTCTCCGCCTGTCCCCGTTCCCCTCCAACGTCTCTCCCTCCCGTGCTTTCACCCCAACCCGTCCCGCCAGCTGCCGCGCAGACAGTGTCTGTCCCTTCACCGTTCCAGTGGCGTCACCCTTATTCATCTCCACGTTAGACACGGCGTGATCTGCTCCGCGCAGTGGAGGATGAGCGCCTTCGTGGTCGCTGCCGGCCGGCCCCACCTCGCTGCTGGGTCTGACCGGCTCGGCCCGTCCGCAGTGTGGGGGACGGATGCCTGTCTCGGGGATGCCTGCTCGGGGACGCGGCTTTCAAAACCCAAGCTGACGCCCACGGGTCTCAGGCGTCTGCGGTTGGGCTTTAACTGCTTTATACTCTCGCTGCTCTTTTAATCCACACATTTGGCGTTTAACGCCCCAAGTGCTGCTGGCAGAAGAATCACAGTGTAACCCCGGTGGTGCGTGAGTCCCACGAGTGACCAGATGCCAGCGACCCGGGCGTCCCCGACAGGCCTGGGGTGTCTCCAAAGAGCCCCGCGTCCGCCTCAGGAACCGCTGCGCGCTGGCCCGGACGGCAGCTGGCGGCGGCTGGTCTCCGGTGACGAGGGCCCTAGGCCAGGCGACACGCTGGTGGTGCCCCCCCACCCGCCCCCGTGGCCTGTTGGCAGAGCCGGCATCTCGGGGCTCCCTGTCCTGCCCTGCCCTGCCCTGCGGCGTCCCTTCGGATTCACTGAGTGTGGCATCTTCGCTCTGGCTCCTCCGTGACAGTTGTTCCAGAAAAGCTCGTGGAGACTAAACAGGGACACCGAGACTGGGCCTGGAGCCAGGAGGCTGCAGCAGCCGCCCGTCCGGCCGCAGACCCTGTGCCCAGACCGGGGCGCCCCTGCTCCCGGGCCAAGGCGGCGCTCTCCCGACGGCTCCTGTTCGGGGCTCCTTCGCCCGGCCCCGCGGGCACACAGGCCAGCTCCCCAGCGAGCTGCTGCTCCTGCTGCCGGCGCCGGCCGATTTGACCTGGGCGGGCACACGCAGCAGCTGGGCCCGGGACGCTGACCCCCGGGCCTCGGCTGCTCTCCGGAGTGCCCGCGCTGGGGCCTCACACCTCCGGCCGGTCACCACTCGCCCCAGGGATGCCCGCCAGTGCCCGCCATCTCAGGCCTCTCCGAGCTGCTCCGTCCTCTGGCCATTTCTCCTCTGGCCATTTCTCAGTCCTCACGTCCACCCTGCGCGGAAGTCCCCCGGGCCCGGGCCTGTGACAGTCGCCCGCCACGCCCTGGCCGGTCACCAGCAGCTGGTCTCCTTGGCTAGCTGCGTGTCTGCCCCCTCCTGCCTGCCTTCTGATTTTCCTCCCACTGCGAGGCCGGCCACGCCACAGTCAATACTTACAGGTAAACAAACGAGGTTGCCCGTTTACCAAGGTCATTGCTAAGTGGGCAGGCGGCCCTCGTCCTTCTGAGCGCGGCGGGACCTTTTTAATAGTCCACTAGGGACAACTTCAGTCAGGTTGTCCTTACATTACAGGAACTATCTAGCTCACTCAAAACTCCCAGGAGTGTCACAACTGGAATCAAGGAAAGGCTTCAGCCTTGAGTGGAGCGTCTGTTACTCACTGGATTCCACTCTCCTTTTGCTCAGGGTGCGCGAGCCAGCGAGAATTCTGTGGCCGTGAAAGGGGAGGCCTGGAGGGGCCGGGCGCGGGCCGTCTGGCCACGCTGCTCTCGGAGACACTGCCACGGGCCCCGGGGCGCCCGCTGGGGCACTCCCCCGGGCTCCCACGTCTCCCACGAGAGGCCAGCTGGCAATGCGGCCCAGGCCCAGCCTGTGAGGGCGGCGGGCGGCCCGTACCTGTCTTGTCGGTCAGCAGGTAGGCCAGGCGGCCCAGCTCCTCGGGGATGGTGCTGGTGCGGACGACGGTGCCCGGGATGGCCCGGTCTCTCATGATCATCCAGCCGTAGGCCGCCTTGCCCATGTCCAGGTTCACGCGCAAGCTGCCGACAGAAGGCCGCGTGAGGACGTGGACCGGGCGGGCCAAGCCGCCGCTTAGGGGCCTCAGGGGTGGCTGGGCGGGGACGGCAGGTGCCAGGCCTGGCAGGGAGCCGGGGCTCAGGCTCGGGTGGCCGAGGCCCAGACCCACGCTGGACGCTGGCGGTGGGCGCTGCGGCCGGGACCTGTCCCCAGAGCCCGCCCTGCCACGCCCCGGGGCTTTCTCCACACAAAGCGTCTTTTGATTCGTTCGTATATAAACATATATAATTGAAATAACGATAACAGTTAGTTTCAGCTGAAAACGCTTGTAACGGTCACTTTTGTAACTACAATGACTTTTTCCTCTTAATGCACAAAAGCAAAACGTCGCGTGTCTTTAGCGCTGTCATCAGAGAAAGAGACTGGAGGGGGGCGGAGGTCGTCTGTGTAGACTTGTGGGCCGACATGGCGGGGTTCGGGCCAGGGGCTCAGAGCCCCGGGGTGGGGGTCCAGGCCCAGGCTCCACACAGGTTCCAGGGAGGCCGCAGACCTGGTGGAGCCGTCGGTGCACGTGAGGGCGCCCGAACCCCGGTACCAGGAAAGACGCCCTGGGTGCGGGGAGCAGTGCGGTGGCCTCGCTCTGGCTGCTGACTGACTGGCCGGGGCAGCAGTGTCCGGGCGGCCCCAGCCCGTGGGTCAGACCATCGCCCCGTGGGGTGGGAGCTGACGAGACGTCACCCGCAGACCGCATTGCACCCCACCCGGGCTGCGCCGGCACCTCAGCACCCACGCGGCGGGGCCCACTCCTGGTCTGAGGGGCGTTCGCCCGGCCCCCGCGCCTGTGCGGTGCCCGTTCTCACTTCTCGTTCAAGGGAACACTCCCAATCACACCCAGGGAGGAGCCTCACAGCGCTCTGCTCGCGGCCCTGTGTCCCGGCCGCCGCGGGCACGTGGAGGGCCAGCTGCCGGATGCCTCACCCGACCTGACAAGCGCACGGATGTGCTGGGAGACAGCAACGGCACCAGAAGCCGGAGACACGCAGGCCCAGGTCGCCAGGTGGGAGCTCGCCAGCCCCGGCTGGGCCCTGGTGGCCGTGCGGCCAGTCCGAGGGACGCGCTGCCCGTGTTTCCACAGGCCTCTGGGCCCGACTGCCCCCCACTGCGGCTCTTTAGGCTGCTGCGGCCCCTCGCGCTCCGCGACCACCTACCTTATGGGGATGATGTAGGAAAAGAGGAGGAGGAACCGGAAGAGGCTGCGGTACCAGGGGCCCACGAAGCCCTGCAAAGCCACCATCACGGCCGAGAGCGCCACGAGGGCCACGAACAGCGCTTTGGTCAGCTGGTTGAGCTCCAGGTCCAGCAGCCCGACCTGGAGGGGGAGGCACGGTCAGGGCAGAAGAGCCACAGCCCCAATGCACACCCGCAGTCGGGGGGACAGCAGGACACACCGAGAAGCCCCTCGGGGACGGGGCAGAGCTGTGGAAGATGGGGCGTCGGCCCAGAGCCGGAGAGGGCTCACCGTGGAAACTCGAGGCTGCAGCGCCCGCCGACCACCGGGGCCCCCTCCGGGCCTCACGGGCAGCTCCAGGACAAGGGCGTGGGGGCGGGCGGACGCTGGTCCTCGGCAAAGGGCCTGCTCCCAGCGCTGTTCTGCAGGAGCCCGGGGAGGCCGCCTCCCCTCAAGAGCAGAAGCGCCACGACGGGCAGCTCGCGGGGCAGGCCGTGTCCCCGGCACACGCTGCGGCCGCTCCAGCGGGCAGCGGGCTGGGACTCCCTCCCGATGGCCCCTCGCAGGGGCAGCGCAGAGCCGCGCGGGCGAAGGCAGACGTTCGGGGTGCTCGGCGCGGGCTGAGTGGGCCCTTTGCGGTGCCCTGGCAATCTCTGGGAGACCAGGATCAGAGGGCAGGGGTGCACCCGGCTCCACGGAGGGCTCGAGGGCCAGGCGCGGGCAGGCCGGCGGCAGTTCCCAGTCCTCGAGAGGTTCTGGGGGCTCCGTGGTCGGCAGGCACAGCCCGGCCGCCTGCACAGGGGCCCGGGGTGCCCCTCAGGGGCACGGGCAGCGGGCCGGCTGTGCTCCCCGCCTGCCTGACTCGGAAGGCTGGCCCGGCCTGGGGTGCCAAGCCCCACGCGGTGCTCGCTCCCCCATCCCCCGTGCCACGGGCCACGCGTCGCCTCCGCTGGCACAGAGATAACCCCCGACTTGGCGCAGGCCTTGGCGTGAGTGAGAGAGCAAGAAGCCAGCTCCGCAAGGCGGGTTAAGTGAGTGGGGCGATAACCCCCAGTTCGAGAGTTAGGAGATCCCTAAGCTTGGGGGTGACGCGGAAGACCTGTGACTTGCCGACAAGGAGCGAGTGCTTCCCGCGCCCCTGGCAGCTCCTGTCTGGTTTTCAGGGGCGCTTGCCACACTCTCCCGAGACGCCGAACCGTGCCAGTGGGGAAACGCAAAGCGCGGCAGGGACCCGCCGGCCACTCGAAGGGGCGCGCGTCAGGCCGAGCGCGGCCAGGAGCCAGGCTGGCAGGAGCACGGTGCCGCTGCCAGGGAGGCGACGGGCAGGAACCCCCTGCGGGCCCTGAGGCCCAAGGGCCTGGACGCGCCCCTCTGACGCGTCCAGCAGCTCCACGGCTGCTCAGCAAGCCAGGGCCCGGAGACGCACGAGGCCACACGGACTGGCAGCTCCAGCGCCCACAGCGGGTGTCCAAGGCGTGGGCTGGGCACGCCCGGCCCTGCAGAGGCCCAGGGTGGAGAGGCCTCAGGCCCCGCCCCACAGAGGGCCACCCGGAGGGGCCCCGTGGCCAGCGGCTGCCCTGCGTGCGGAGCTCAGGCGCCTTGTCGCCAGGCCCCGCTCCAGGCGCCTAGCCGCAGGGTTCCGGAAGCTTCCAACAGTGCCGCCGGCCCCTGAGAAGCGGCAGCTGAAGGCCGGCCTGATTTATCAACTCCATTTAGAGAGCGGTACAGGAGGACAAATACCTTGCAATTTCCGCTACTTCAACTACTCCATAGTTTATGCTTGAATTATTGAGAAAAATAGGTTTTTGGATTAAAATGAAGAAAAATTAAGCCAGGGAAGCAGAGCATGTTTCAAAGCCCGGGCCTTGCGCAGTGACAAAGGCGGCGAAGTTTCAGGCCTCGCTGAGGGTCAGATGAAGCCATTACTCATTCAGTCAGGGAGAAAAGACTCAATTACCTCCCCCTAAAGATGCTATCAGTGAATGCGGAGTGCATATTTTACTCTATTCATCCAAATCCCATTAAAAAGTGAAAGGAATGATTTAATCTCGCCTTCCAGAGTTGGTCTTTTTTTGTAATAAAATAAAGAATCACTGTCTCCCCAATGCACCACGACTGGGCGCGCCCGCCCGCTCCGGCCTGCACCCTGGGGGGACCCTGCAGGCAGCCCCAGGGAGCCCTGGGCTTGGGCACTGACCGGGCGGTGGTACGGGCGGTGGGGATGGGCTGCCAGCTGGGCAGGCGTGCTTGGCCGCAGGGGGCCCTCAGTGGCCGGGGCACCAGGTAATGCAGCTCCTGACCGCCGCCTCCTCCCTTCCCTCAGGGGCCTCCCCAGCTGGCCGCCGTGCTCCAGGGACCGACCCCTTCCAGAACACAGGCTGGCCCTATGTCCTATCGTTGATAACAAACAGTGAGACGTTCTGCCTCAGCGTCTATTTTTCTCAAGTCTGCTTTCAATTAGTTTTTCTATTCAGTTCTCTAAAACACCCTTAAAGTTTCTTTTATGGTCTAAACTGCAATCTGGACTCTTCAAATCGAATAAGTTGAAAAAGCAGTGCACTTACAAAGTCACAGAGCCCACGAGGAAAGAGGTAACTGGAGTTTTGGTGTGACTCTGCCTTGAAAGAAATTCTTGGAACACCTGAGCACACCAGACACACTTGGTGCCGACGGCAGGAACTTTTCACCCATTAAGTACATTATTATTCACTTGAAGTAATGATGACTGTGTAACAAAAAGAAAGTTACATACACTAGGAGATAATCTTCAACATGGATTGTAATTTCCTATATTAGTAAAGCAAATTTTCCTCTGCTTGTCATAATATTTGTCTTATTTGAAACCACCGTGATAACAACATTAAATACGCGTCTGAAAACCCGACTCTCCGAGGGGAAGGCACACGCCGGGTGCCTTCAGCCCGCGCAGGGCTGTTCTGGGAGAAGGAACACAGTAATTGCCTGTATAATCTAAAACGGTGCTAATGGCGGCGATCACAAATCCATTTAGTGCCTCTTTAATTTATGTACCAAGTTTTAAATAGCTAATGGTTCTCAGTAAAATAATGGTTTATACCAACAATCAAGGGAAAGTACGGTACCCCCTCTTAATCAAGAAAAGATCGGTCAGGTTTTTAATGAGTCCGGGACGAACACGCGCCCACCTTATCTCCGCACACGGCGGCCGATCCGTCTCCAGCGAGCAGCTGCCGCCCACGCGGGCCCTGGGTCTGGCGTGCAGTGGACGTCCACTGCTGTGAAACTTCGGTCCTACCAGCAATTAAATGAATGCAAAAAAAACAGGCCACGCCGGTGTGGGGTCCCAAGGCATTTACTAGCCGCTCTCAGGACACTGCTCCCGTCTGTGAGGACTCACATTTTCCCGTTGCTGATGCAGCAGCACTTTTTACAGCAAACCGTAAGACGCGACATGTCAAAGCGCCGAGTTACACTCTTGCAGACAGCGAAGTGTTACTTTAGTTTGTCCTGGGTTTGCCCCGTAAATACACCATAATTTGAAAAAAGTCTCCGGTGCAGGGCCCACACTGGCCACGGCGTCCATACGGGCGACCGAGTCACAGGCCTGAGCCTCTCTGAGCGTCGCGGCCCCGGCGGCCGGCAGCGGCGTCCCAGCCCAGCTGTGCCTGCACCTCCAGCGCTGACACGCGCCCCTGAATCGAAGCTGTGAGCACTTTCCAGCCTGGACAGCGACGCTGGGTCCCCGCGTCCCTCCTCCGCAGCTGGTCGCTGTGCCCCTTGGGAAGGCAGCTGCACGGGCGGCCACACAGGGCAGGCCCGGCTGGGGGCCATCGCCTCCCACCTCAGGGGCCTGGGGGACAAGGGGCCTTTCTCTCAGTCCTTCGAGAGACTCGGCTCGACAGTCTCGTTTCAGACAGTCTCGACATGTGGCCCTGAGGCCACCTTTACGTCACACTGTATCCCCCCCGCTTCTAAACCCAGAACTTACTTGTATTGGCACAGAACACTCTGTCACCGT
>PVIJ01005548.1:82297-84797 GCA_004024925.1 Scalopus aquaticus | reverse complement strand
GCCGCTGCCGCCAGCTGTCCTGGGGTGGTGAGGGCGCCCGGCAGGAAGGGGGCCTGCCGGGGCAGGGGCAGCAGACGTGCCAGTGTGCGGACCTCCCCAGAGACCCCCCTTCTGCGCATCCACCTTCCAGGGCTGGGCATTGGGCGCTCAGTGGATGGTGGACCGCCCTCAAAACCGGGAGACGGCAGACACGTCCCGCTAGAGAAGATCATATAACTCGCATGAAAAAAATATTAATGATGAAAGAAACTGAAGTGAAATGCTGGAAAGAAGCGTTGGTCATCAGATTTCTCTTAAACAATGACACACTGCAGGTAAGCTAATTTTTCTTCAATTTCCTTTCAAAATAAGTATGCCGTAATGGTAGGAAATGGCACCATAATGACTAGAATTCAAACGAATTAATTCTTACAAGACTATTTTAAGGCGCTGTAATACACTATTCCCATCTTCCTGTCAGCGCCGCGCGGCTCCGGGAGCGCAGCACGCCTGCTCCTGCCAGCTCGACCACTGGAGACCCGCGTGCGCCCCGGCGGGTGCCCGCCCCGTGGGCGCTGGTGCACGATGCCCGCGGGTGCTGCAGTCTGCTGGCTGTGCCAGCGTTTCCTTGGGCCTGTCTCTAGGCCGCCCTCTGCCTCAGCCAGGACAAGGCCCCACCGGAGCTGCGGGGGGCCTGTCTGCAGGAGTGGCCGGCACCTCCCGCGCTCCCCGACTGAGGCAGGTGCACAAGGCTTGGGTGAGGCTCTCGGAGGCCCTGCTGAGGACCGCCCCCGGCTCCTGTGCTCACCCGACCCAACGCAGCCTGGATTTTTTTATCCCCCCCAGCTGTCTTGCCGCGCCCACCCCCGAGGCTCCCGCCAGCCCTTCCGCCAGGGCTCGGGCAGCCCTGCCCGACACTTCCCAGTCAGGGAGGGCTCGGAAGTTCCGAGCTGGGGCCAGGCCACAGGTCCAGCTAATTCCTGGGAGGAAGGTGGGGCGGGCAGCATCTGGGCTGGTCAAGCGTCTCAAAAGCCCCCCCAGCCCTCACTGTGTGTTCCGGGCATCCAAGGCCGGGTCGCCAGGGCCACAGGATGGGGTGCAGCGTGGGCCAGGGATTGGCCACCTGCCAGGCCCCGAGCTTGGGGGACAGCGCTGCCAGCCCATGGGGCCAGCCCGGACCGGCAGGGCAGGCCTGTGGGGTCTGGGGCAAAGTGCCCGCGGCAGACACCGGTTTTAGGGGAACCAATTTGTAAATAAAAACCTTTATTGTGATTGTATTTTTATAAAGCAGAAAATGGAAGCAAAACGTCCAGAGAGGTAACTAAGAAGCGTCAACACCAGTTAAATACCTACAATGAAACGGAACAAAAAGTACAAATTCTCTACAGAGAAAATCACAAATAGCTTTAAACATGAAGGGGGCGCTGCACAGTTCGGCGCCCCGCCCCCGCAAGCGGGCCCCGCCCCTGCAGGCCCTGAGGCTCCGCCCCCACCACGGGCCCCCCCTGCCGCAGGCCTGCTCCCCAGCTGCCATCCGGCCTGACTGCCAACCCCTGCGCCGGGTCTGCGGGAGACGGCCAGGCCAGGCAGAAGGCTCAGGGGTGCCGTCCGCTCCTCTGGCAGGAGCTCTGCACCCGACCCTGCTGTGGTCTCGAGCTCCCTAAGCCCAGCGTCCAGGGAGTGTCCCGCTGCCCTCAGCTGAGGCCACTGTCCTTGGCAGGCCCTGCGGGCATACGGCGGAGTGTGCCCCGGACATCAAAAGGATGGGTCTAAAGGGTCTGGGGCCTTCACACAGCCACTAGGTCCCCCCATCCCCCAGGAGCACAGGAGGAGCGGGGTTCTCAGGCCAGGACCCCTGCTGCCAAGGCGCCTTTGCTAAGGGAAGCTGCCCTGAGCCAGGGGGGCTCCTGCGCAGCTGTACCCGCCCCAGGGCCTGCAGTTGGGCTGAGCGGGTCACGGGTGCACACGTGGCTGGTGCACGTCAGTCGGGCTGGCAGGGCGCGGCGTGAGGTGGACGTGCCTGCGCCTGGGGCGAGGAGAGTCCCTGCCGCCGGCCCAGGACTCAGTGCGGCTGCAAGCTCCGTGTGAGCTCCACGCACTGCCCACCTGGCTGGACGCAGACGGCACTGCCCACCTGGCTGGACGCAGACGGCACTGCCCGGCCCCTCAGATCGCTCAAGCTCAGCCCTAGAGGCTCCCTGGCCAGCCCCTCTGGACACAGCCCTGCGCCCGCGTCCACTGGAGACCTCAAGCCGGCCGCTGCCGTCTGCAGCCCAGGCCGGATCCCAGGCAGACCCGGGAGGCCAGGGAGGGAGCAGCCTCCTGGGGGCAGGGCCGCCTCAGGTGAGGCTCCTGCGCCCCCTGCTGCTGCACGGCCTGGAGGCCCACCCGCCTCTGCCCCAGACAGGCTGCCTCTTCCAGCAGGCCACTGTCCTGCCTGCCACCGCCACCCTGAGCCCTGGACGCAGGCGCTGCCGTCTGGAGGAGGCCCTGGTCACCCGTGCCTGACGCCGGAGGGGAC
>PVIJ01005548.1:0-82197 GCA_004024925.1 Scalopus aquaticus | reverse complement strand
TTCCAGCCCCACCACCCAGCCAGGGGCAACCAAGCCCGCCACCCTGCCGGCTGCCCAGCAGGCCCCACACCCCACCCGCAAGGCCCCTCGAGCGCGGTAGGGTCAGCCCCTGAAACCCCGGCGGGCCTCAGAGCCGTCCAGCGGACGGCGGCCAGAACCCACACCCACAGGCAGTGGGTGGGGCCTGGCGAGGGCCCCGCAGCATCTTCACCCCCCAGCTGCTCGGCCGGAACTGGCCATGGAAGTGGACGCCTGGCCCCAGCACGGCATCTTTCCTGCAGTGTGGGCCTCACGTCACAAAGGGGGTTCAGCTCTTGAGCGCCCTTTCTCCCCCGTCCCCGTGCGGACCTTGGACAAAGCGAACAGACCGTGCCCCCACAGCCCGGCGGGCGCCCGTGCCCAAAATGAGTTCAGATAATTAAATGAAATTGTGCAAAGAGCCACTTCAACGTGCCCAAGAATGCATCGCGTTACTGGTTTGGGTTAATCAGCGCCAGGAATTCTACCGGAAGTTGCTAGGATTCTTCATCCGACAGCCCCGGCCGGCGCGCCTGGGCCAGCGCTGACCTGGCTGGGGGCCGAGGGTGGCGCAGGCCGACGTCTGTCTTGAAGGCGGCGCCCGCGGCGGGAGCTGACCGCCAAACAGGCGGCCGGGGGCGCGCGGATCTGAAGAATGGGGCAAATGCATCATCTCAGACTGAAATTAAGCCCCAGGAGTAGTCATTTTTCTTTATATTGTTTGGAATTAAAAACATCTTAAATCGATCCATTATGAGAATTCTGCTCTCTATATTGCGCGTTCCAGACCATGTCTGTATCTTAAGGCTATGAAACAATTTTTGTAATTGTAATAAAAAACAAACTATTGACTTTAAGTTAACAAAATTGTTGCTTGAATGACTAAATATTCAACCCAAACAAGATAAATCCTTCTCTAAATTGTGTCCTACGCACGGCCCATCCGCAGGTTAGAGCCGGGCCGTGGCCTGGGGTTCTGACCCACCCCCGCGTCCCCCCCACGCCCTCCGTGGGATGGGGCCCGCGCAGGGTGCCCCCTGTGGCAGGGCGACCCCGCAGAGCCCAAGACCAGCAGCATGCTCGGCCCGCGTCCTGGGTCACAAACAGGCGCCCCCCCACGCCCACAGGGCCGAGAACGTCACCGCTGACTGGGCGCAGCTCGGGTAGACGGGGACAGCGCGTCTGTGCATCCCGGAGCCCTCGGACTCCAGACTGGGGTGCTCTCGGGGACCCAGGGGACAGCAGGGGGCGGGCAGGCACGCGGGCCTCAGCCCCTCAAGAACCTCCACACCCTCTCAGGCCCCCCGGCGACAACGCAAGGTCGCCTCTCTGCAGTCCGGCTGTGCGTCCTCTCGCTGCCGCCGCCACCTCACCCCGCCCCGCCCCAGTGCCTCCTGCAGCCCAGACGTCCCAGGGGCTCATGCGCCCCAGCCACCCGGCGACCCCTAGCCCGCGCCCCGGTTGCCACGGCCCCTCGCTGTCGCTGTCAAGGGGCACACGCTCGGCAGCGTCCACTGTGTCCACCGGGGCCTGGTCACGGGCAGAGATGTCCCGGTTCCTCCAAAGCCCCTCTGGCCTCTTGAGAACACTGCTGAGGCGCAGCAGCCGCCACGTTCCCGCCAGGCTCCCGCGCTGCCGCCCATCCGTCTTCTGCCCCCAGGGCCTCAGAGTTCTGCTTCCGAAGGGACAAGCATGGGCCCCAGGCCAGGCTTCACCTGGAGCGGTGGCTGCTGCGGAGGGCCAGGCCGCGGGCAGGCAAAGGGGCGCCCTGGAGCTCTCAGGGGCTTTCTCCGGTCATTGAACGATCTTTCTACTCCTCGTGCAGTGAGGCGGCCAAGGGCGGGGCGGGGCGGGGCCAGGCAGCCTTCCGGGAGGTCCCCAGCAGATCTTCATGCTCTGGGCACTGGTGCTTTCTCCTGGGCTCCCGGCCGCACCGTGACCCCCGGCCCCCAGGCCCAGCGGCGCCCACTCGCGTGGGCCCACAGCATGCCCAGGTGCCGCCATCAGGCACGCCTGCCCTGAGACACCTCCCAAGTGCCTCCTGCACCCCAGGCCACAGGTGATGGGCACAGAGGCCGATGGCGCAAAAGCCTGAGCCTCTTCCATTCCCCTACGGGGGCAGGGAGCCACTTAACGTCATGCTAAGTTTATCATGTACATGCTTGATTTGGTGCAGCTTTTTAAAAGCAAGTTTGGCTCAGCTGCTACTCTACCGCTAAGAAAAATCTAAAAAAAAATAGGCATCCAGAAGACATTTTCACATGGAAGACCATGAAGTTGAAGCTGGATGTGGAGAAGATCTGCTTCTGAATAGCATTTTCGTAAACATTATCTTAGAAGATGTAAATAGCAGAGAAAAAGCCACGTACACCTCCTTAGGAAAGCCGGTGGGCACCCAGGAGGGGCAGGGTGTGGCCAGGGGAGGAGCGGGTGAGGCCAGGAAGGGCTGTGCTGGGGGGGCCGCCCCCAACGCACACGGGGCTGGCGAGGCCAGGCCCGATGCGGCCTGCTGGAGCTGGCTGCTATGCAGGGCGCGCCCGGGGCACCCCGCAGCTGACCGCCAGAGCTGCCCTGTGGGCTGAGACCCCAGCGAGGGCGGTCACTCTGAGACTCAAACTATCACGAAAACCTCAGCACCAGATTCTCGACTCGGGGACCAAGCCGTGGCCATGGCGTGTCCACCCTCAAGCCTGTGAGCAGCCCAAAAAGGCCTCGACAGAAACCAAGTGGCTGAGCTGGAGAACGCAGACATCAGGAGGAAACTGGCGCCGCCGCAAGTCCCAGAGGCTTCTGAGTGTTTATGGCGCAGGCTAAAGACTCGTGGCCTTCCAGACACCAGGCACAGCGACGCATGCCCATCTGCTTCTCTAATAGTTGTGTTGAGAATTCTGACTAAAGAATTTGGCTCAGAACCGACGTATTACCGGAGTTCTCTCATGACCAGTGCGCCCTCAGAGCCCTCCCCTCCCGCCAGGGTGCAGGCCTCGCCACCCTGAGGGGCAGGGGCCCGGTCCCGGGGACTGCCCTGTCCTCAAGGCGCATCCCGCCTCCTCCTTGCGTTCCCGGAACTGCGCTGGCACTCACGGTGCTGGTGAAACAACACCACTGCTCCCCGAGAGCGGCGGGAGGCTGGGTGCGGGGCGGGCCGCGGCCGGATGGCAGCTGGTCTCGCGTCGGTCTTCTCCAGGGAGGCTCGCAAACACACAGCCTGTGGCTAGGTGCTGGGGGGCACGGGGCCCCCCGAGGGAGCATCCAGCTACTGCACAAAGAAGAATGAAGACGCTAGAAAATACACTTAGGAAAGAAACTATCGCGTTATGTGAAAGGAGCCGTCCACCCGCAGAGCGGTCGGGGCGCCAGCCACGACACCCAGCCCCAGGGACGCACAGGCACACCCCAAACACGCCTTTAACCTGAAGACCTTGCCCACTCAGGAAGGGGGCCGTGGGACCCCAGGGATTCTGCTGGTTTGCGACCACTGGGCGAGAAGAGTCCCTCGCCCACTGAACGGTGTCCCACAGACGCAGGCCACGGGAAAACGCGGACGAGCGTCCTCAGTGAGAGAGCGACCCCACACCGGCCTGGCGCTCCCACCTGCGACGTCCACGCGCTGCGGCCCATTGTCTGGCCTCCGCGGCTCCGACGCGGCGGCGCTAATGCACATAATGGCGCCTCTCCCGGCTGTCTGTCAGCGAGACGTCTGAAAGCATCTTTTTATTAGAAACACAAATCAATATGCCCCGGGGACGGCAATAACTGCCGGAGGCAATTTGTATTATCATTTCAGCCTTGATGCTCCCGCTCTGAGCAACTTATTATTATGAATGGCGTGAAAATGGCAACCTGTCACAATCGATTTTTCTTAACCTTCTGCAAGAATTTTTTCCCTCTTAAATGTAATCAAGTATCATCTTATTAAATATGTCTCAAGCTAGGTTTTATAAAGCAGTCCATTATGCAAGTTGCACTCTGTATAATTTAAACTTTCACCAAATATTATTATGAAAGTGATTGCTTAGGAACAGAACTTTGGTTTGCTCAAAGTTTGAACACGAAAATCTCACATTTGCGGCCTTGCCCGTGGGCATGTGGCCTGAAACGGGCTCCAAGGCTTCCTCTGACCTTTAGCGTTTCCTTCCGACTAATGAAGCCAGACCCACCCTCAGCCCGCGAGGGGACAGCGTGGCGGTGACCAGGCCGAGGCCCCGCCGTGGCGTCAGCTCCGTATTCTCACTTGAGAGGTCACGGGTGACGCCGCAAGATCGCCCTTCAAGGGCCACGGAGGACGTGCTTGAGGGCCCTGCCCCTGCCAGCTACAGCACCAACCTGCAGGGGGCCGCAGAGCGGGGCTGCGGGGTGGCAAGGGAGCAGCCCGAAGGGGCCTGCGTCCCCGAGGGTCTGCCTCTGGCCGCTGGTCTGGGCGTGCGGGTGCAGCAGGCAGTGAGAAGTGCTGAGGCAGCAGCTGGCGAGGGTCTGCAGCGAGCTCCGGTGGGGCTGGGCCGGGGCCGTGCATGGGCGTGGGGGAGGGTGCCAGGCGCTCTGGCGTCTGTGTGGTAGGCCGGGCGCCAGTCAGCCCGTCCAGGGCCGTCGCTCACCGCCACGTCCTGCACCTGGGCCACGGCCTCGACGACTGCCGCTGCCAGTGCTGTTCTCCAAGCAGCGCAGTTATCCGAGGACCTCGCAGCCCTTCACCAACGCGCAGTCTCTCGTCCACTGCGGAAGGAGCCGCGAAGCCGGGGGCGGGAGGGGCCGAGGCGCTGACAGGGCAGCTGCACTGCCTGTGAGGAGGGGGCGCCACACGGTTCGGGAAGCCGCTCTCTGAACGGGCCGAGGCTGAGGGCTGTCACGGGGCCCAGGGGTGGGTGGAGGGCCCTAGGCGAGTGCAGACAAAGGGCTGGCAGGAAGTAGAGGGACAGCAGGGCAGCCAGCATTTTCGGGGTTCCGGCGACTGCAGTGTCGGCCACTCCTATCCCCACCGTGAGCCCTCAGGAGGCCGTGGCAGGTTCTGCAGGATGTGGAGAGGCGTCCAGGGCCCCTCGGAGGAGAATCAGGTGGGAGGCTGTGCAGGTGGCCAGGGCCCGAGACGGCCCCCATGCTTGCTGGGCACCACGGCGGCTGTGGTGCTCGGCCGGGCTGGCTGTCCCCGGCGTCCGGCCCGGCTGTCCCCGGCGTCCGGCCCTGTCCCTGCTGTCTGTGAGGTGGACCCGCCTGTGGTCCAACCGCCACGTGCTCCAGGCCCTCGGGGGCAGGGAGACGCCCTCTCAGACGCCTTCTGCTGACTTCACAACACTGGGCGTGACCTGGGTTAGAGAACGGCCTCTTGTGGCCTCGGCTACTGTCCCCGGTTTGCTAAACAAACCCTGGTGCCGCAGCTCTCTGGGCCGGGCGCTCCTGCAGCTTGCGTGTGGGTAAAGACCTCCAATGCTGACCGGTAACTTCTTTGGGCATGTCCTTGGCCAGGGCCGGTGCCGCTGGCCGCCCATGTCAGCCTCAGCTCCCTCTGCCGCGTTAGGGCAGGATGGCGCTTCTCTGCCCTTCGACTTGGCGGGGGCCCCGGGGCCCTTTGGCTGAGCCGGGAGGGCAACGCCCGGTAGGAGCTGTGGAAACCTGTTTCGGGCAGGCCCCGGGGGGCCGGGACAGGCCGGGAGCAGGGCCCTGCGGGCGGGGCTCGGCCCAGGCTCCCAGCAGGGCCAGTGCCCACCTGGGTCCCGGAGCCCAGGGCGCCCCGCGCTCTGCACCAGGCAGCTCCTAGAGGCGACCGGGGCGACCTGGCCTCGCTGAGCGCAGCGAGTGCAGCAGGTGCTCAGATTTGCTTTTCTGACTAAAAGTCACTTCATTCCCACTTGCTGCCCTGAAGCCCGAAGTGTCCATCCGCGCAGGACAGGAGCGCGAGGCGACCCGGACGTGGTGCCTGCTCAGAGCAGTGACCGCCGCCCCTCTCCAGGGCAGGCTCACAGACTCTTAACCGGCGTGTGTCGGCACCTCCTGCGATTAACTGTGTCGGTGTTAGCTGCGGCACGCTGGGAACACGCCCTTGTCTGTTCCTAGGAAGCTGGATCGACGCTCGGAGGCTTGGGGACGCCGGCGAGGCGAGAGGCGCTCTCCTGTGGTCACTTCCAAACCCAGCCGCAGGCCGGTCTCCAGTGGGCGCTGCTCCCGGGGGCCCCCACGAGCCCACCCCTGCGCTCAAGGCCGAGGGGCTGGGCTGCGTGCCCTGCGTGCCGTCCTGTGCACTGTACGCCAAGCGAAGACAGGCCCGTCCGCTGCATCCACCTGTAGGCTGAGGCCTGGGGCTGGGGGTGGCCAGACGGCTCAGCCTGCAGCCAGCCTCAGGCAGAGCGAGCAGCCTGGGGGCCTGGAGTAGCCGCCCGGGAGCCGCGCGGAGCCAGGAGAGGTGGCGGCCAGGACAGGCCACGAGGAGACGGCAGGGAGGAGGGGAAGTGGGAGGGGTGACCGGCTGGCTTGGACAGCGGGGCGGCCTCAGCCGCTGCCAGGGACGCAGAGCAGAGTGAGGTGGGGACAAGCCCCGGGGCCTGCTGTTCACCCAAACATTCCCGTTTTGCTTCCCAAAGAAAGTCACCGAAGCTTCCAGGAAGCACACACGCGGGAGGCCCCACCCCTCCGACCAGCCGCCCGGCGCAGGGACCGGGCTACACAGCCACCGCGTCAGCCATGTCTCCCCACCTGGGCTGAGGGGCCACCAGTTTTTGTGATAGCGCTTAGCTAAAAAAAATCTCATCCTAAAAAGATGTAACTTTTCACAGAAAGATTTCATTTCCACTAATTTACGGTAAAAGCTCCTGCCGAAGGCCCTTTCCTGCGTTCACTCAGAAGCCCGGCGCCCGGCGGGCCGCTGCTCCGGATGAGGCCGCACTGCACGTGGCAGCCAGTGCGGTGAGCGCCCGGGGACGGGCTCACCGAGGCAGCTCCTGGGGTCCCACGAACCTCTGTCATGATTAGCCCACGCCGACGACACCAAGGCCACTCTCCGACATAGAACAGGAGCACGATCAATTCAGAATACAATCAAGCAGTCCTTAAAACTAAACTGTTTTTCAATACGCTTTACCAAAAGGCAACAGCTTACATGGAAGTAGTTCAGCAGCACGACACTATCAAATTAAATACTATAAAACGTTGACAGGGACACCTTTATTTTAAAGACAAGCCCTCAAATAAGGAGTGCAGACTTCAAGACGAACACACTGAAGAGACCCACCACCAGCTGTCCGACCGCGGACGGTCACCAGGCGACAACGCAAGGCCAGGGGCGCAGGGCCTCTGGGGAGGTGAGGACAACCCAGGAGCGCCTCTGCTCAGCCGCTGTCGCCGGCCCGCCCCGCCCCGCCCCGCCCCACACCCCGCCCCGCTGTGTCTGTGTTGCGCCGCGGCCGGCCGCGGGCGTCCTGCGGGGAGGGCAGCAAGGCGGTCAGCCCTGGTCTGGCCTACCTTGTTTTTTGGATTGGATGTGTTCATTACACTTCGAGTCTCTTTTCCAGTATAAATGACAACACCTATTACAGTACCTGCAAAAACACGAAAGCGGTCCTTGAAGAGATACTTTCACAGTGAGCATGACAAAGAGATGACACGTCCTATTTGAGGAAAACGTATTTTACAAGTTAGTTCCACAAATTTATCTGCCATCATATTTAATTGGTTAGTTCAACATAATCTAAAAAGCCCAACGGCGGCTGGAAGCCTGCAGCGGCCCGCGCGCACATCAGCAATGCGGGGCTCCTCCTGGACAGAGACGCTGCGGGGCGCGAGGCCCCGCCGGAGCTGTCTGGGGTGGGCCCCGCACCCGCCGGGCAGGCTCGGGGGGCCCGGGCCTCGCGGCAGCCCGGTGCAACCCTGCAAGCCCAGCGGGGCAGGCCGGCCCAGTGCCATGCTCTCGCTGGTGCCAGAGGGAGACCCACTTGACTTGAATGTGGACATGGTTCTTCTAGCTCGTGACTCCTGGCAGTGCCCGTCAAGAAGAAACCATCACTCCGCGGCCCACCAGGTCTAAGGTGAAAACCAGTGAGTGCGGGGGAGGCCCACGGTCAGGCAGGCAGGGCTGGGGCGGGGCTGGGAGGGGCTGTCTGCAGCGCTGTGGCCACGCCCGCCCGCGCTCTGGGCTCCCCAGGGACAGGCGCAAGGGGGGCAGACAGCGGCCCCGCTCACGAAACCCCAGGCCCACAGGCTAGACGACGCCCAGGTCACTCTGTGGCGGCGAGCTGGGCGAGACTCAGGGCTGAGTCAGGGCCCCCGCGGACCGGGCCCTCGGCGGCCTCTCCCGGCCGGCCACAGCGTCCCCCAGGTGCTCAGGAAGAGGTGGCGCAGAGGCCGCTAGCTGTGCGGCCACACACCGCTGCCCTGCAGGCACGCCGTGCCCCCCACCGGGGGCCGTTTGGGCGGCCTGGGCCCTGGGCACGCCGCTCAGCTGGTGAGTGTGTGAGCCCCGCCCACCCCGTCACCCAACACACCTGCCCGCGGGACACAGGAGACCCGGCGGGACGACGCTGCTGCACCCCCAGGCCAGGGCTCCTGGTCAGCACCACAAGGGGCCACAGCTGGCCTGCCCGATACCTGCTCCTGTCTTGCCAAGTAAGTCTGACCAAAGCGGATAACACGTGACTGTTAAACAAGCACAGAACAGAAGAGAAAGAGAAAACAAACAGTATTTTATTTTTACATCAGAGAACAATAATCGCGTCTCAGAGAAGACTTGCAGCTTGACACGCTGGAAACCACTGTCCTGGGGTCCGGGAGCCACCGGTAGCCACCCCACGCGGGCGCTCCAACTGAAAGCCCAGCCGGAAATCGAGAGGGGAGCGCGGCGCACAGCTCCAGCCGCGCGAGAGGGGACGGCAGAGGCTGCCAGCTGAGCCCCTCCAGCCGGTCACACCCTGCCCACTTCAGTGGCCAGAGTCTGTCGGGAGCGGAGTGCACGACTTGCCCTCCAGGACAGGGGCCGCCCACTGGCTTGGACTGAGGGGCTGCGGGTCAGCGTGCCGGCCTGGCCAGAGCAGGAGCGGCCAAGGGAGGTGAAGGCAAAAGATCACAGGGGAGATGGACAGCAAGGCCCAGCCCAGCTTCCCGCCACCCCCCCGCGCAGCCAGTCCGGCCCCGGTGCCCTGCGCACAGCTGCCGGGCCAGGGCCCCCGGTGCCCACAGGGCCAGCCCCGCGCCCACGGGCAGAGCGTGCGTGCAGCCACGGGACAAGGGCCAGGACACAGAGGGACAGGGACGCCTGCCAGCCTGGGACTCACCAACGGCCCATGCCCTCCCCGCCCCGCCCCCGGCCCCTGCCTGCTGACCTGGACCCACCCCCCGCCTGTCGGGAACCCCTTGTCTGGCACGAGGTCTTGGTCGCCTCCCCTCGAGGCACCTTGCGTGCGACTGGCACCTTACCCTAAAGAATGAGGTTCCAGAGAGCTAGCCTCTCCGGCTGAGCTGGAATCCGCTTCACGTAAGACAGGCCTCTGCCGCGACTCCCGCCCGCAGCCGCCCACCCCTCGCGGCCCTCTGGGACATGGGTCCAGGCGCCGTGGCCTGCTGAGGCCTCAGGGCGGGGGCATCAGAGGAGCTGACCCGAGTGGCGGGAGCCGGCGTCTGAGAACTATGGGGGCAGAGCCCACGCCAGGCGTCTCCCCGACTCCCCGCAGGGCGGCCGAACACGCCCAGGAGACCAGAGCTAGCCCCCCTGCCCCAGGGTGCTGCCAAGCCCCGAGGTGTGGCGGGTGTGGACGCAGCAGGAGCCGGCCCTGGGGCGAGGTCGATCACCGGACGAGAAATGGGCTCCCCACGCCGGGTGCAGCGCAAGACGCTCATGGAGAAAAGGACACTCATCGGCAGGACGCGTGACAGCGCAGGCCTCGTCGCCCAGCGCAGACAAAGACTCGGCCCCGTGCCAGCCCCCAGGCGGCCCCTGCGGCGGCCTCGACCCGAGCCCCAGACCCTGTGTCCAGGCTGATGCGTCAGGGCTGCGTGGCGGGACAGGACCCACGCGGTGATGCGGGCTGGACCTAAGGCCCTGGGTGCCCCCGGCTGCCCGGCGCCCTCCCTGCCACGCCGAGGCGGGGGACACAGCTGGGACGTGCCCCCCCTTGGTCTCGGGGACACTGCTTACTCCCTCACTCTGCTGCAACTGTGATGAGTCAAAAGAATATCAGCATGAAGACCTGCAGCTCAGAAGCCACCCACAGACATGGCCGCCTGCCGCGGCCTTACGGAGACAGGGCCAGGACGCAGTCACAGCGCCACCCCTCCCAGGCAGCGGCGCCCCGGGGCCCCCAGGCCCCACTCCCGCCCACTGTGCACTCCCCACCGCAGCTTGCAGGGGCTCCCTCTAGAAGCCCAAAGATGCCCCAGTCCCCCAGTGCAGGCGGCCGCGCTGCGGACAGGCCGCCCGCCGGCGCGTCCTCAGGGCCGCAGTCCTTCCCTGTTTGCCGCAGCCGCAAGGCCCAGCGCCGGGGCGAGGGTGCCCATGGTCGGGCCCGGACGTGCGTCTGCAAACCTCCAGCGTGCGCCTGCCGCCCTGTTTGACTTCGATGGGCGCTGAGGCCCTGGTTCCCCGCAGGAACCAGAGCCCCACCCGGCCGCAGGCCACGGCGGCCCCAGGCCCACCTCACACCCCCTTCCGGGCCATCCCCCCGGCCTCTCAGAGGCTGCGGGGTGAGCAAGCGGCCGAGACCCCAGCGCAAACGCCGCCCCAGGACTGCCGAGCCGCCTGCCAAGGGGCCGGGCACGCACAGGCCCACGCAGGCAAAGCCCGCGGACACAGAGCACCCCAGCGCGTGCACGCGGGGCACCCGCTCCTCACCTGAGGCCACCACGGCACTTGCCCAGAGGGTGTTTTCTATGCCGAGAGACTCGTGGGTGGGCGGGTCGCTGTCCTCCTGTGCAGGGACAGAGAACAACGGGCAGATGAGCACTTCACCCCTCACAGGAAGGTCCCTGCAGTGCCAGCAACCTGCCCGCGAGGAGCAGGGAGCAGCAGCGGGCGGGAAGGGGCTCTGCAGAGAGCGAGCGGGAGGCTGGGCACCCGCCGGGGCCCACCCTGCCGCCCGCAGCCCCGGCCTCGCCTCCTTGGGACCTGCTCCGTCGGGCCGTCTGCGCTCATACAGCCCCGGCCGGCCCGGCGGCCAGAGGGAGCCCGTCCTCCAGAGCCAGGGGCCAGGCCGGGCTGCCCACTCCCGCCTCCCGTCACAGAGGTGCAGAGGCAGCCCGCGGGGGTCCCGTCCGGGGCTGCAGGCCCCTTCATTTTCACTCTCCCACGTGGGAGCCGGGCCTCACAGACGGGGGCCGCGGGGCGCCAGGACTTCGAGGCCCGGAGGCCAGAGAAGGCCGGGGCTCACCCGCAGCTGGGCCTCAGCACAGAGACGGGCCGCAGGAGGCAAGGAATGAAGAGCAAAGAAATGACAAACCCAGCAGATCCCGGGAAAGGGGGACTTATCATCGTATTATGGTACTCGATGTCCACTGTTCAGTGAAAAAGCAGAGGATTACAAAGAAACAGAAAAACAAGATGCACTGAATAGACAAGTGCTAAGAAAGCCCCGAGGCAGGTCCACTAGACAAAGACTCGAAGGCAAAACCTTGAAGATGCTCAGAGCAGTAAAGAGGTGGAGAAGGTCACAAAAAGACACAGGAGGGAAATGCGAACACTGGTAAAGAAGCAGGAAGCCAGCACAGGGCCAGAGCAGCCTCGAGAGCCGAGGGGGCAGGGGCTGAAACAAGAACCAGCCCGCACCCGGAGGATGTGCAGGCAGAAGCCCAGAGGCCCTGAATACCAAACAATGGAAACGATGAATCGTCTGGAGATGCAACTGGAGACCTGCAAACGGGGAGTGGGGCAGGGCAAGGAGGAAGGGCAAGGAGGGCTCCCCGACTGAGGAAAGCGAGGGCGCCCGGGAGTCCCACAGAGGCCGGCAGTGAGCGCTCGCTCAGAGAGACTCGCACAGAGGCGCCCCGCCAGCAGGGGCAGGCGTGGGCGAAGCTCACAGAGGAAAACCGCCAGCCCCACGCCCTAGAGCTGGTGCAAGAGCCCTTGGGAAAAGAGAAATCGAGACACTTGCAGAGAAACAGGCACTGCAGGACCGTGGGCCAGAGGGTGTGAGGCAGGCGGCCGGGCCGGGGGGCTCGGCCGGGGGACCAGCAGCCTTGGTGCAGCGTCTGACAGCGCCTGGGCCCGCCACACCACACGACTGAAGAGATGAGCACATTGAGAGAAATTCAGGTTATTACTCCAAAATGTAGTGTCATTTTAAATTTGGTTTGTAACTCCAAATCCTGTTTTCTGCGTAAATTTAAGAGGTTAATGCACTTAAAAGAATGATCAGTTTACGTTTTAAGGCACACAAAATATAAAAACGCAACACTTTGATGTCTACAACTAAAAAGGGTGGGGACAGAGTAGCAGTAAAAGAGCAGTTTTTGCAAGTTATTGAACTTAAAATGGTATAAATTCAAATTAGAGTATCATAACTCTAGGATGTGTAACGTAATCCGCATGTAAACCACACACACAAAAATAGCTATAAAATATACAAAGAAATGAGGAAAGAATTTAAACATTTCACTAAAAAAGTGCAAATAAACATAATAGGAGACAGGAGTGCTGGGAATGTGGGCTAAAATGCTATAAAGGCATGTGGAAAAACACTGCCTAACGACAAGAGGAAGTACCTCCGTATCAGTAATGACTTTTAATGTGAACTGATTAAAATCTCCAGTAAAAAGACAAAGACTGGCAAGATTGATAGAGACACACGATTGGGCTGTGTGCTGTGCACAAGAGCTTCAGTTTAGATTTAAAGACACAAGCAGACGGAAGTGAAAGGAGGGGAAAAGGCTCCCTGCAGCCAGAGAGCAGAGGTGGAAATTCTACCACCAGACAAAACAGATGTCAGCGCAAAACAAGGAAGAAGAAACATCATATACTCACCAACCATCCAAGGAATAAGATATGACAAGTGTAAATAATTTCCACCTTATCAAAGGCAATCAAAATATATGATGCAAAGACAGAATTCAAGGAGTAATACATCCACAGAAATGTCTGGGACCGTCCAAACCCCAGTCATAGTTACGGCTGGAACAAGCAGACAGAGGAAGCATCAGGAAACAGAGCTTAACACAACAGCCCAAGAAGGTCAAACAAGCAAGCACAGAGCGCCCCAGCAACAGCAGCAGCAGACACGTTCTTCTGAAAGACCTCCGGTCATAACACAAACTCACCCTTAGTAGATTTTAAAAGAGACATACACTCTGAACACAACCGGATGGAGTTAGACATCATAACAGAAAGGAAACTGGAATACTGTGAAAATGAACGTATTTTTATACAACTGATGGCCTCAGGAGAAATCACAAGGAAAATCAGATAATTATTGGCAACAAATGACAATGAAAACACAGTCTTGGGAAGGCCGGGCGCAGCACGCGTGGCCCGAGCGCACCCACAGACGCTCACGGTAGGACCAGAAAGCCTCACACCCACACCTGATCTTACAGCTCGGGAGCCGGAGGAAGCAGCACAAGCTAAAACCCAGGCCGGCAGAGGATACAGGAAGATACAAAGACTGCAGTGGGGAGATGTGAACCAACAGAAAAACAGAAAAAAATTGATGAGAACAAAAGCAGATACTCTGAAAAGATCACCAAGGTTGAGCTAGACAGTGAAGAAAGAAGATTCAAATTACTAAATTTAGGAACAAAAGTAGGAATATCAGTACAATTCAAAAGGAGTGAAAAAAGACTATAAGAGAACTGTACACCAGAGAATTGAATAGAAAAAACACACAAATTTCCAGAAGCACAAAGTTAACAAGACTAATTACGAAAAAACAAAATCTGGAGAGACCTGTATCTAGCAAAGCAACTGATCCCAAAGGCAATTATTTCCTGAAAAAGAAAATCATCGAATCCAACGACTTTACTACTGAAATGTACCAAAAATTTAAATAAGAACTAATTTCAATCCTCCTCAAAATTTCTTTACAATTAAAGAGGGACACTTCCTAATTCTCTCTGAGGGAGCAGTAGCACCCTGATATCAAAAACATCGTAAGTACACTACAGACCAGGAGAGCTGTGCCCATTATGTGAAAATCTGAAATAAGACACTAGTAAAATGAATTTGCCAGAATTTCCACGATACAACATGATCCAGTGGGATTTATTCCCACAATAAACGGTTGCTGTAATTCACCACATCAACACAGTGAAGGGAAAAAACACAATTATCTTGATTGTTAAAAAAGAAGCATCTCACAAATCCTTCCCCTTTCACAAGAGAAAGGCTCCACACACAGGAGCAGAAGGGAGGCGCTCAACAGCGCAGGCCCGGGCAGCCCAGTGGGCAGGCGTGCCTGGGGGAGAGGGGAGAGGTGAGAGGCGGTGCCGGCATGGTGCCAGCGGGGCACCTGCCCTCAGACACCTGGGGCCGCTTCCCTCCCCACCACCCCCAACCCCACCCCCACCCCGCGCCTTGCCATGAGCCTGGAGCTGGGCCACGCTCGCACCCAGCTATCCCCACCGGGCCACGTGCACAGGCCGACGGTGCATGAGGCGGCCGCGGTGGTCTCAGCTGTGCTGCCCTGGCTCTGCCCGGTCTGCACTGCCCGCACGTGCCCAGCCCTCAGCCGGTGAAAGACAAGGCCAGTCCAGCGCAGAGAGGCAGCAGGGACCCCCAGGGACGCGGCACGCCTCAGAGCCTCCTGCCCCGGTCGGCTGGCGCTGGGTGGCCATGTCCTCCAGAAGCGCACGCCGCACAAGCACCGTTTCCACAGAAGCACCGGGACGCTCGCCTCCTCCAGGCCGCTCACGAGGCCCCACTGGCCCGGTCCGCCGCGGGGCTGGGAACGCTGTGTGGTCCCCCCCAGACAGACAGCGAGGGCCCGCCCAGCCCGCGCTTGCTGGGGTCGGCGTCCCACCCGGAGTGGCGCACGCTCGGCACCTGCTGTGCTCTCCGCGAACGCCTTCTCCAGTGATGCCTTAATTACGCCAATGATGCCTTAATTACGCTTTCAAAATAAAGTTTGCTATTTTTAACATATACACAATGAATATATTCGTATTTAACAAAAGATTGAACTTACCCTGGTAAATGTGCCTTCGAAGCTATGAATATCCAGTTGTGGCTTCTGCGCATAAACATAAGCGCTGATAGAAAAAAGGTCCTGAAATGCAGAACACCTGAGTTAACCACACAGAAGTCAACAGAACTTTCCATGACCAGTCAGTATCAATTGGCAATAACCAGCTGCCGGTGACATAAACACGCCCCTCATGTGAAGTGGGGGTGACTTCCCGCACCGCGCCCACTCGGCGGCCGGAGAGACCCCGGGGGGAGACTGCCGGTGCCGGGGGGCCGCTGAGGGCCTGTGTCTGCTGCCCTGCGGGGCGCCCAGGGCACCTGAAGATGAGTATCTGGAAGTCACGGGGCATCGAGCCTTCGTGGGACCAGCTCACGCGACAATCCCGACTCCACCGACGACAGGTCTGCTGGGGCGCGCCCTGGACCGGCAGGTGCCGAGGGCGCTATGGACACCCTGCGCCGCTTCCCTCGGGCCGGGAGAGCACTTCCCCCGGCGCCTCCACTCAGGAGCCGGTTGGGACCACAGCGAGAGCCACTTTCAGGGGCTGGGCTCTGAAGCAGCTCGCACCGTCCTGCCACGCCAGGCCGCCCCGGGCACGAGCTCGGCCCCAGCACCTCCTCTTAGGCGTCAGTGCAGAAACTGCCGTCAGCCTCAACACTACGCAGTTTTGTTAAAATAACAGAAGCTATGTTAAGTTAGATGTATTTATGATACATTTCACTCTCTCAATAAAGCCTGACTATTTTACCAGATCCCAGTGAGTCCACAGCAACGAAAAGCCCCCGTCTGCCTGGACTTGGCAAAGCCCCGCCCACGCGAGCTCTGCTGGACCTGCCGCGGACCTGCCCTCCCGTGGGCCGCCCCACCTTGCTCACTGGCGCTGGGGAGAGGCGGCCTGTGGAGGCAGAGGGTGCCGGGAAGGCCAGGCGTGGGCTCAGACAGACACTTCAACGCAAAGTACGAATGGGGCCTGGCGCGCTCTGCCCAGGGATGAAGCGAACGAAGAGGATCCTGGCCACTCCCAGAAGAGGACTCGCCAGACCCCAGTGAAGAGTGGAGGGAAAAGCCGCCCGGGACCGCGAGCAGGCGGGGAGGCCTCTGGGCCCCAGAGGCGGGCGTACCGGCCCTGCCAGGAGAGGTTGGCCTCGCTCACGGCACTCCCAGGGACCGAGACGCACACCGCCCGCCTCCGCCCACTCCCACTTGCACCTGCACACTGAGAGGGCACAGTCATGACCGTGTGGGGAAGGCCCGTCGCGTATTAAGTGTCCTCCCAGGAAATCCTCAAACCTCAAAGACCCCCCCCAAATAGTTTGTCATGTAGTTTTTATAGCAGAGCAAAAAGTTTCTATCGTGACTGCTAACACTTAGGAAATCACAGAGGACGAAAGGTCTTCATGAATGAGCAGGCGCTGAATCACTTGAGATATGAGAGGAGACAGCTGAAAAGTGAGAGAGGAGACAGTCTCTGGAGGGCCCTGAACTCTGTGTACCCTCATTCTGATCCTTTTATACACTGGGCAGATTTCAAGCAGTGTAGCTTGACAGAGCAGAATAAGGACCTTAGCTGCTTCTCCCTACTGCAGGAAGACAATGTGGATTTTGACTTCAGCCAAGCTAACTACCAGTTAAAACAAAGCAACCAAAACAACACTACCCTTCAAAAGAACATATTTAAATCCAGAGTCTCTGCCATGTATCATTAAAAATGAATATAGCACTCACACTGATGGACATATGAAGAAACAAGAATATAAAATGCGCAATCAAGAGAGAATTTCAGAGCGGTTATTGTAAGTCTCAAAGACTTAAAGGAAAACAGACTAATAAGTAAGCAAATAGGAAATCACAGCATAGAAAAGAGAAACTATATTTAAGAAAACCAAACCAAACAGAAATTTTAGAATTTAAGAAAAAAAATACACTATCTGAAATAAATCAACAGATGGGCTTATTAACAAGAGACTGGAGATGACAGAAGAGGCCATAAACCTGAAGACAGTCAAGGGGTGATGAATCTGAGGAACGGAAAACAGATTTGGAAAGTGAACTCGGAATCAGTGTCACTGAGATAAAATCAAGAGGTCTAACACTTGTAACTGGACTCCTGGCAGGTCAGCAGAGAGATGGGAAAGAAACACTATTTGAAGAAATGACTAAAAATATGACAGTTTTGTTGATGGCCACAAATGCACAGATGCAGAAGTTCAGAATACCACACAGAGAGATTACTTTAAATATCAAAGTCAGGTGTTTAGAAGAAAACAAAAATCAAAGATGGAGGGGGAAAAATAATGAAAGATGGAGGGAAAAAATCTCTAAAACATCCAGAAAATAGATAATAACATATAGGAAAAAACTGTCAAAATAATACTGACCACTCATTATAAATAACTGAAGCAGAAGACAGTCCAAAAAAATAACTTGCTGTGGGGACTGTCAACCTGGAATTCAATGTTCAGTAAAAATATCCTTTAAGAAAGCAGGTGAAATATATTTTCAGATAAATGAAATTAAGAATTCCCTCCCAGGGCCTCCCTGGGGGCACAGGGGTTAAGTCTCAGTCTATGAAGCTGTCCGCAGCCACGGCAGCTCGAGTTCGATCCCGGCCAGGGAGCTTCCCACAGGGCACAGCAGACCTCTCCTATCTCCCCGCTGCTCCCCTCAGCAGTGCGTTTCAGTAGATCTGCCTGTTCTGCTCCCCACTCTGTCTCTGGGGAGTCCTCTCACCACCACCCCCCCGCACCTCTGGCCTGCACCCCAGTTCTTGTATGTATAAATAAATAAATCTTTTTTAAAAAAGAATTTCCTGCCAGCAAACACTACAAGAAATGCCAAAGGATGTTCTTCAGGTGAAGGTGAACGATCCGTGGTCAGAACCCAAGTCCTCAGGAAGGAATGGTAAGTATCACAGTAAAGATCAAAGAAACAAAACCCTGTTTCTCGTTTTATTTCTTTAAAACACAGACAAGAAGCTGAGACTGCCCACGCGCTGTGGCCACCCTGCACACTGAGACAGGCGCCCGTGAGCGTGCACAGCCACGGCGGGCGAGAAGGTGGTGGGATGGCCAAGGGAAGAAGTGCGGGGCACAGCCCAGGGCCGGGCGCTCACGCAGGGCCCAGCTGGCCTTGTAGACGCTCGGGGCTGCCCAGGCGGGAAGGCGCTTACACCTCCAGGGGCGTCTGCAAACACCAGCCATGGAGGGGCGTGGTTGCGCCTCCTGAGGGCGCTGCAGGAGCCAGGCCCGCAGCCCTGGGGGTGCGGACAGGCACCTACTTTCAGTTACCAGGCCCCGCTGACGCAGGGAGACCCTCCCTGAAGGGCAGTCCCTGACTGGCACCCCCACCCTGGGCTGCAGCAGGGCGCCGAGGCCCGCGGGGGCTTCGGGCGCCGAGCCCGGGACGGCTCCCCCGACGGGCTGGGGCAGGCGTGCGGGGCCGCCGCTCCATCTCGTGTATGAGACATCAAACGACTGAATAATGGCACAATAATGAGAATGTCATTCGAAGCTCTTCATGATAATTTAAAAATCATTCTCAAGTCTCCAATAATGCAGGAAAGTCTCCGCTACTAGGTCAAGGGCAACATTTGTTCGCATTACTTAAAGGTCATTAAAATACATCCTTAATCATAACATGTGGTTCATTACAAATAAAATTGCCTTTTGTTCAATAAAACTAATTAAATGTAAATGGCATTGTTTACTGCTATATGGATCTTTTGAAATAAATCAGCAAGTCATGATTTACTGAAAATTACTGTGACCTCGTTGTTAACATGTTCGCCTGGTCGCACAGCCGGGGCCGCCGCGCCCGGGAGCCAGAACCCACGGGGGCGCCGCACCTGGCCCCCCACGCGGCACCCTGGAGTGAGGCCGCAGAGTGGGGCGCTCTCCTGGGGTGTGCCCACTGCTTGGGAAACGCGCTCAGGCTTGCAGGGTCACTGCTGGCGGGGCCCGACGGGCACCCACTGGCTGCTGGCCGCCTGCCAGCCCGGGCGCCGGCAGCGAGGGTGGCCCGGAGAGGCGAACGAAGCTGCTTCTCTGTGGAGAAGACGGACGCACCCGGCGAGGGAGCCACGTGTTTTGTCGGCTTCGCGTGAGGTGGCGGGGCGTCCTCTGTCCGGACACGTTGCTGCTGGCTGCACGGCCATAACCACAGACGGCCCTGTCTGCCACAGAGCACGCCAGCGGTGTGGGACAGACCCCTACAGCGTGTGGCCGCAGCTCTGAAACGATTGTGCGTGAGGGCTCGGCCTGCGTTGAGGCACGCACGCCCCCGGTGTGGACGAGGCGCCCTCCCACGGCCACACCGAGAAGCTCAGGGGTCGGGTACCGCCGCTCTGTGGGCACGATGTGCACGACCCGTCAGGGCAGCCTGCCCGAGTGTCCGGAGGCGCCGGCGGTCACCCCACGAGGCTTGAGCGTTGCGAGCAGTGGGAGAGGCCACTGGGCAGCCAAGTGGCCTGGAGATGGTCAGCACCCTCAGGCCGCTGGGAGGGCGGGTCTGAGCAGGAGGTGGAGGGCGTGGGGGGGGGAAGCCACTGGGAGGCGACAGCTCGGCCCACTCGGCCCTGGGGGCTGCGGCCGAGAGGGGCCTCGCCCAGGGAAGGGCTGAGGCAGAGGGCGCGTCCTGTGAGCCGAGGACCCAGGACAGACGGACACATGGGGGCTCAGGGACATCCCGCGCTGGACAGGATGGTGTGGTTCCGCCTGACCGGGCCGGGAGCAGCCGCACAGGGGCCCATGTGAGGCCTGCGCAGCGGCGCCTAGTGGTGCCCGAAGCCTGCCGCAGGGGAGAGACGGCAGCTCTGCCTTCCCCTTCACGGCGTTAAAGGAGAGAAAATCAAGTGCAAGCTGATGAAGCTGGAGGAAGGAAACGATGATCAGAAGGGAATCGGGAGCTTGGATAACAGATGCTCAGGACAATCGATGAAACCAAAGCCAGTTCTTTGAAATGAGCCATGAAGCCCGACCTCCAGGCACACTCTCCAAGGTAAAAAAGAGAATGAAAGAGGGGGCCCTAAAACCTCTAAAAAATCAGACAAGAATATTACCAATTTTACACCATTCGCTTTGGCAACTTACACGAAATGCACAAATTCCTTGAAAAACACATTATTTCCAATGAACAGAAAGTTTAACAACTCTATTTAAGAAGTTCAACTCATAATTACATCCCCACAAAATAAACCCCTGGCCGAGATGGCTTCAAGGGTGAATCTGTAACTAGTTAAGAAACAGGTCCCAGCAGTCTGACATCGGCCGACACGGGTGAGCCTTCCCAGCTTGCTGACGGGCGGGGCCCCCTCAATGGCACCCCTGCGAGGCCAGGACCTACGCTCTCTGGGGACCCCAGCCCGGCCCAGCTCTGGCGTTGACACTGGCCGGGCCGCCCGGGAACCGGCAGCGGGTGCGGACTGGGCACAGGCAGGCCCCCCCACACACCAGAGGACCCTAGGAGACCGCGGCAGCCGCAGCCCAGCCCAGCCCTGTCCAGGGTAACGCACCCGCGCAGGACACAGGACTCCCTCGGGCAGAGAGGTGGGCTTGGCGGGGCAGAGCGTGAGGCCTGGGCACACCTCGCGCCTCTGTTTAGACACAGTCACGCCCGCCCTGCACCCCACCAACAGGTGCTCCATCCCTCCTGGCGAAGCTGGGGCGCCCTGTCAGCCCCAGGCAGGCCGGACCATGCCCACGGCAGTGTCTAAGCAGCCAGGAGGGAGGAAACCCTTAGCAGAAACCTCTTCTTTTGAAAGATAATGAGAATGTTTAAAATAAAAACAACGAAGAAAGGACAGGAAGAGAGAATGAAAGAAGAAAAGCGATGTGGCAAGCCCACAGGAAGACTCAAAACCACAGTGCAGGGCAGAGACACCACAAGGCCCCGGCGGGCGCTCACCCCCAGAGCCGGCAGCCTCTGCGTGCAGCTCACCGCCACCTTCAGCTTCCAGTCCGTCTCGCCATCGAGCTGATCCGTCCGGATGAAGCACAAACCTGGAGGGAGGAGAAAACCCATCACTGCCGGCTCCCGAGCCCCAGGCCCCCAGGGCCCCAACCCCGTGGGGCGGAGATGCGCATGGAGAGGGCCCCAAAGGCGCCCTCAAGCCCACGTGACCCTCAGACACGCCTGCGGGGAGACCGGGCCACTGACCTCCGCGCGCGCCCTGGGGCGTCACACTGCAGAGCCATGTGGGCCATTTCCACCCCGAACTCCCGCTGTGACAGTGACAAAGTGACACAGACATAGGAACCAACAACCTGCTAACAACAGGCTGGGCCAGCCAGAGAGCAGGGCTGCCGCGCTCCCACCCGCCGTGTGCAGCGTGAGACCCTGGGGGGCACGGAGGGCGCAGTCCCCTCACGGCTATGGCAGCACTTCTCAGCGCCAGCCCCAGAGGCCACACGGCCCCTGGCCACAGCGCCGGCCCGGCACGCAGCAGCTGTGCGGAGACGCCCGGGAGCAGGCGGCGCGCGGGGCAGAGGCTGCGTGCCTCTGCGAGCGTCACACCCCGCGTGTCCGCAGGTCCCCAGTTCAGGGCGCCAGGTGTGCTGGCTGGGACCCGCTGTCCCCGACACTGCGCAGGCCCTCTTGGTCGGGGCGAGCACCAGGCCCTTCTTCCGGGCCGACCCAGACTTGCCGACCTCGCGCGGTCAGTTATCAGCGGGAGGAGAGGACAGTCGCTCACTGAGGCTGCGGTCCGAGGCGCACAGACCTCGGAGGAAACGGCCTCACGTCTTCTCACAGCCCCCGAGGGCGACACGGGGCAGAAGCAGGGGACCCCACCTGCCTGCCAGGCGCCTGCACCAAGGGCTGAGCTGGCTTCGGGGGCCGCCTCAGGCCCTGCGCCTGAGCCGATCGCGGTGGCCCGCCCCGCCAGCGCCCTGGCACAGAGCACGCAGCCCCTCGAGGCTGCTCACTCAGAAGGCCCGGCGCGGCCGGAGCTGGGGGCTTCTCTGCCGCCTCGGGGCCACCGCCTGGGCAGAAGCACTAGACCGAGGGGACGGGCAAGGTGTTAGTGCGTGTGAAACAGCATCACAAGTGCAGAGGGCCTGCGGGGACCTGGGGGAAGCTGGCGTGAGCTGGGTTGGGGGAGGGGGCCACGCCGGGGCGGAGGCCTCCGTGGGGTTCACGCCCTGAAGAGCTCGTAGGGGCTTCTCTTACCGCGGGGCAACAGGGCTGGCCCAGGAGCTGTGTGTGCAGTTCAGGGCAAAAGCTCTTCAAGCGGCCCACTGACGGCGCTCTCTGCAGCCCATGCCGGCTGGTCGTTTCTCAAATCAGGATTGGGAGTTGGGGCCGTGGGAGAATCACGCCTTCGCGCCCTTCCCAAAGGAGAACGGGCACGCCAGTGTCCCCCCTCCAGCCCCAGACTCGCCCACCCTGCAGATCCCCAGCACGTGCCCAGCCCCCTTCCCCAGCCGTGGGGACCCGCCGCCTCAGGGGCTGTCCCACAGGAGTGGAGCAGAGCCCAGATGTCGAGACGCTTCCAGGACGCGATGCAAAGGCTTCCAGCTCCTGCCTGCCAACGAGGGCTGTCTGGGGCTCCTTTACCCGACCACACGACTTTGAAAGGGGCGTCCAATCACGCCGCGAGACTGTGCTGTGCTGAGAGATTGTAAGGCCAACACTGCAAACCGGCCTCCACATGGAAGGAATATGAGAAAATCTGCGCTGCGTACTGTTTGTCAAAGCTTCTGATCATGATTGAAATTTCCTCTGAAACACACGCATGGCCGTGCGGCCCAACAAAGTGTGGGAAGACTCTGCGGCCAGCACCGCGGGTCCTGTCGGATACGCGCTTGGGGACGCGCAACCACGCGCCGAGCCGTTCACTCAGCACCGCCGACATCGCCAGCCTCGCAGGGACTGACAAGAGCGCGGGGGAGAGTGAACCGCAGGGCAAAGCGAGAGCAGGGCCAACCGCCTTGTCTTACATGAGGCGTATCTAGTGACTTACTGCGGCACTCGCCAGAAGCAATGCCAGAGAAGGCGCAGCAAAAATGAATTATTAAACTGCTCTGCTCATATCCTATTACAGACTTCTTATGAATACTTGATCTTATTTTGTATAATTGACAAGAGTTGACAGAAGGACAGGTTTAATGACAACCAAACCAAGACCCACCAGTGTACAGTCACGGAGAGCCGCGTCAGGGGCACCGCGGTGACGGATGGCTGCGGGGTGGGCGTGTATCTGCGGTGCCCCCAAGAGCCGCCTGCAACACGGGCAGGCACCACACAGCCTACACAGCGGCCGCCACAGAGACAGGCCGCGGCACACGCCAACGAAGGACAGACAGACTCTGGCTCTGCATATGGGATGCTAGATCGTTTGCCGTTACACTTAATTTCTAGATCATTTCTAGATCTTAGTGATGCTGCACGAAACTTTCAGGCTGGGGGCAAGATGCACAGCACCCGAGAGGCTGCGGGTGAGCACAGTGCCACCGCAGACCCCTCGCCCCACTAACTAGTGACAGCCGAGCGAGTGTCTTGTGCCCCAAACACTTACACAATAAAGTCATCACTTAGGAGACAAGTGAAAAAGATATTGGCATGTCTAAGAGATTGATGAAAATTAGTTCTAAAGCATTAATTTCTCTTAATACCATTAAAAGAATTGTGTGCATTCAGGAGATATTTGATCTGAATGAAGAAACTGACGAAGCAATTGATTAATTGGAATTTAAGCCATCAGTCACCAGATCCATCAAGAGCTTCATTTACATCCCAAACAACCAGCTGACAGCCCGGCCGGTGCCCCGTGCTAACACGGTTGCTACGCCGCCGCGCAGGGGCGCACTGGCCACGCTGGCTGCCGCCCGGGCCTGTGCACTGGCTGAGGTCTCAAGGTTTTATCTTTACTGGCTTTTTGGAACTGAAACAGAAAGGCAACACAGTAACATCAAGAATGTTAGTAGAGCAGATACACCATAATCTAAACACAAGTATTTCTGAAAATGAAGCAAAGGAAAAAAAGTAACTTCTTAAGTCAAACATATGGACTTTCCAAAGCTACAGACACCTGACTGAAATCTGCGGTAGGACACACTTTCTGCAGGCGGGGCCACAGGGCACGGAACAGCAGAGAGCTGTGGCGGCGTCTGCGTGCCAGTGAGCAGTGATTTCTTTTGCGCAATTTATATTTGAGGGAAAAGTAAAATCGCGACTATCACAAACCACAGGTCAAAACAAACCGCGTCAGGTGCTAATTAAATTCAGACCCACCAGTCACCTTCCAGGAGCACATTAAAAAGATGGAGCGTACACACCGCACACACCACACACTTCTCTGGGGAAGAAGGTCATAGTTATTAAAATCCTCACAGGTCTCAACGACCCCCAGACTACTGTATCGAAGTGTTATGTGTGAAATCCCAGCGTGCTGAAGGGCCTGAATGCCAGCGGACATCTGAGTGGCTGCAGGGAGGGGCTGGCAGGAAGGGCCCGGTGGCGGGCCGGGGGCCGGGCACTCTGCAGTGGCCTCCGGGCAGCAGGGGCGGTGGGCACAGCAGACAGCTGGTGACGACTTGACCACTGCTACAGACCAGCCGGAGTTAACGGGTAACCATGCTCCACCCGACAGCAGCAGACTATGGCTCTTTCTCATGGGCCATTCTGCAGGCTATACCACACGAGACAAGTCTGACAGACATGAAAGGCTGAAGTCATACAAAACACGTTCTCAAAACATAATGAATGAAAGTAGAAACCAGTAACAAAAAGAAATTTGGGAAGTCCAAAAATATGGAAGTCACACTATATTCCTGATATACAGTGGGCCAAAGAAGACACGGATGGGAACTCAGGAAATACGTCTGAGATGCAAAAATGAAAAAAAAAAAATTGAATCAAAACTTAGGCAATACAGCAAAAGCAGTACTTACAGGGGCATATATAGCTACATGCAGCTATGTAAAGAAAGATCTCAAATTAATAAATGACCCCCATCATAAGAAACTACAAAAAATTCAAAAAACCTGAATGTAAAGTGGAAGAAAGGCAACAATAATCATTAGTAATAATCAAATTACTAAAACTAGTAATGATGGGACATTACTACCAACATTATAAAAATAAAAGAGATCAAAAGGTATGAAAAATTATGTACCAACAAATTAGATAACCTAGATAAAATAGACAAATCACTAAAAAGACACAAAAGACAACCAAACCTGAACAGAGAAACAGACAATCTGAATAAAACCGTGAGAGTGAAAGAGCAACAAAGCAGTGATGACGACAGCTGGAGGCGCGGTCACTCCCTGACTCACTCTACCACAGCCAGTGTCCTCCTGACACCCAAAGAAGCCCAGGAAGGAAAAGCAAGACCTGCGCACGCCGTCCCTGCGGGCGGCGCAGACAGCAGCCCTCACTGCTGGGGTCCAGGACAGAGGCCCTGGGGCAGCCACCGCGGGTGCGCTGGCGGCTCGGAAGGCGCCCGGGCCTGACAGAGCGTGCTGCCCGGGAGTGGGCGGGGAGCATCTCCAAAGCCCCTTCCGAGGAGACAGACGGAGCCCGCGCACTGCCCCGCACTGCCTGGAGGCGCGCCGGCTGCTGGGGTGCGGAGGTCAGGGCTGGACGGGCGGTGACACTCGGCCACCTCGGACCTCAGGGTCTGGCCAGCTCCCGAGAGGAAACGGGCAGCTGCGTACCCACGAAGGGAATGGGCTGGAAAAGCAGCTCTCCTGCCTCTGCCCGGCAGAGCCCCACCGAGCAGGCCGGCACGGAGCCAGACCCCACGCGGATGGCGGACCCGGACCCCGAGGGGACGGCGAGCTCGCCTAGCGATAGCAGCCTCACCTCAGGGGGTGACACCGTGCTTACACTGGTGAAAGGACATTTTTCTTCTTTCTCATAACTGGGAACGTCCCTTTTAAAAATTACTGTTTATAAAGGGGAAAATTAAATCAACTCTAAAACTTAGTCTTTTTAGTTTTCATACTTCTATAAATACTAACACAGATGTATCAGACAGCTCTTCAAAAGCAATAAAAACATGCCGACCTTCCTACAAAAGAGCATGCCGAGTTCCCACAGTTTGTTCAGCGGTCCCGACTGGAGGCCGAAGGGCCCGAGGCATCCCTTGGCAAACTGCCGCCAAGACACGCCAGCGTGAGCGGCCACCTTGCGGCTCGCGGCACTGGGGCCTGGGCAGCCGACGGTCCCGGACGCCTCCCACTCCCAGCACCTTTCCCGGCCGCAGAAAGCTCAGTTTTTTCGCCCCACCCCCACCCCGGGAAAGCTCAGGTCCACATCAGCACCACAGTTCCGGGAGCCCATTTCGAACGACGCGAGCAAACCGCTGGTTCCCAGCAACCTGGGGCCTAGGGCCGCGGGCGCCGTGTGCTGCAGCCACATCCAGTGAGGCCACGGCAGGCGGGAAGCGCGTGTCTGGGGGCTGACACGTAGTCAGACACAGAAAGAGTCAGATTACACGCATCGTCATTTAACTATTCACAGTCAACATGATCATTCTGATAAGACAGTTTTTAATTTTTACCTTCCGAAATGAAAATTAAACTATCAAAATACATCAGAATGTAAATAAAAATACAAGTACCTGCTTTTTCTGAAGTCCTAAGGAATACCATGTCCGATGGAATTCTTTGATTCTGCAAAGAATAGTATTAAGTATTAGTTATCCATGTGCAGGTTTATAAATTAACAAATTCCATTCCAAAGCAGAAACAGCTAGTAGAAACAACTAACCAAAATAAAATTATCTGCTGAATTAATCTTTATAATTTATACAGAAAATTAATGTTTTCCCTATTAATGAACTGTGTTAACGGCTTTTAGTGTTGACTTTAGTAACTGCCCATTTCTGAAAACAGCTCAATCCTGCCATTTCTGTGGCCCCTATTGTGCCTTATCAAAAATTACGTTCCCCAAACTAGACTAAATGACCTCAAAAACAGAATATAAACAAAACTCTTTAAGAATTGTCGAGTAAACAAATGCATGACTGTGCAAACAAAGCCCCATAATTGGAGGAAATAATTCTTTTATAAAGCAGAAAAGACATAAACTCAAAGGCACTGTATGGCGTAAAAACTTTCACACAATTATTTAAATGTTATTACTAATATTTCTGTCAATAGGGAAAGCTAGTAAGAATAACGTCACAGGGCTTCCCTGGGGCGCAGGGTAGGTCTCAGCAAAACGAAGCTGTCCGCAACCACTGCAGCACGAGTTCCATCTCCAGCCAGGGAGCAGCAGACCTCTCCTGTCTCCCCGCTCCTCCCCTCAGCAGTGGATTTCAGTGGATCTGCCTGTTCTGCTCCCCACTCTGTCTCTGGGGAATCTTCTCACCGCCACACCTCTGCCCCGCACCAAAGCTCTTGTATGCACAAATAAATAAATCTTAAAAAAAAAGAACATCGCATAATTTTATCAGTTACTTCTGTTTTCTGAGGTCTCAGTAGAGACAGCTACACGTGACAAAAGCGCTGGGCTGCAGCATGCCACAAAACCAGATCTAAGTTGCAGCCGGAAGAGGAGCTGCGGCAGAGGCAGCTGGCTCTCCTGACGGAGGGGAGAGGCAGGGAGCAGCCTGAAGCGCGGGCCGGCCGAGCCACAGGGCACTCAGAGCCGCCCGCAGACAGCAAGGAGGGCCTGGCGGACCCAGCTGTGGGGCACAGCACGGACAGGAAAAGGTCAAGACGGAAATGACTAAAGAAATACAACCGAAGAAGAGCGCTCAGGGCAAATAAAGAACTAGATGTCCATCCGCTTAGAGCAGGGAAAAACAGTCACGAAGCCCAGAATCAGTGAAGGACAGCAAGTATCAGGGCAAAAATCAATGACACAGAAAACAGACACACAGATCAGCAACGCAGAGAAGCAGCTTTCTTTTAACACGGACCCATTTCTACAATATGAAAAAAATAAATACACTAAAACTAATAAAAGATGAGCGAGACCTCTAAATGAGAAATGAAGACATTACTGAGAGAAACTAAAGGAAACCTAAAGAAAAGGAACATCTCACGCGCAGAAGCTAGGACAGACAGGCTGCGTGGTGGCACATACGCCCCCACGTGCCCGCACGGATCATACGTGTCCAACGCAAACCCGATCAAAACCTTCCCATGCTTTCTGGGGTGCTGGCCGGGCACCCCAACAGTCACAGGGAGATGCAAAGGCGAGGATCGGGGCGCCCGTGACCCACATCAGAAAAGCCGACGCCCAGACAGAGTGACCGGGCTGGGCGGTGCCCATGGAGCCGGACCTCGCCGGACAAGCAGGGCGCTCGGAGTGGCCCTCTCGAGGTGGCGAGGCCACAGAGGCAGCGCCCCGCCCCCGGCGCAGACGGGGAGATGAGCAGAGAACCCGACCCGGGGCGGGCGCAGAGATACCGGGCCTTCACGTGAGTCGATATACAAAAATCTCCTCCAAATGAATCATACTCCCAAATGTCAAAGTCCAAAAGTAAAGTCCCTAAAATACAAAATACAAGAGTATTTCATGACTTTGTGATAAGAATTTCTTAAATAAGACCCCTTCCCACCACCAAAAAGGGGGAAAAAACCAATACTAACTAAAAATGAAAGGTTAACAAGGTAGATTTCCCTAAAACCAAGCATTTCTACTCAGTAAAGGACACTCGGAGGAAAAGATGTTTGCAAATGAGACAGAAGGACTTTCCTCAGAACACACGAAGGCCTGAAAGCCTTCAGGAAAAAACGCCAGAGAGCTCAGAGAAACACAGCAAGAGACTGCGACAGGCTCTTCCCTCCCCTGCCCAAACAGGCAAACCCACGCGAAAGCTCAGCGGAGCTGACTCGGGCGGTGCACGGCCCCACAGCCGCACCCCAGCCGCACCCCAGCGCGGCACGCTGCGTGGGAAAGGCTGATGGCCCGAGAGCAGGGGGTGAGGGCGCGGGGCTTCCCACCCCGCTTACCGGCGTGAGCTCGGCCTTCACCCTGCAGGCCTGTCACAGCATTTTCTTAGGAGCAGCCAACGTGCACACCAGCAACTCCACATGGGCATGCAGACGGCGTCTGTGTGCACACACGTGCATCTGACACGTGCAAGGACACAAGAGTCGTTCCATCCGGCAAACACAGATGCCGCCCACATACCTGTCGGCTGTGGAGTGGACAAAAGGCCTACTACGTGACAACACGAACACTCAGCATGGCGCTCGTAAACAGCATCGCGGCCCAAAGAGCCCCCACTGGGCTATACTCTGCCCCTCCTCGTGGAGAGTCAACCATAAATGAAAGGCCTCGTTGCTATTTCTCAGCACTAAACTAGCCAATCCCACAATGTCTCGGTCACAGGAGCTCTGTGCAAAGCTTTGAATGGAGGCATGCAAAAGCTCCAATTTGGTCATCTTCCTAAAATTTGCGTGGCTCTCGCAGATTTGGCTGGAGTCAGCAGCGCTGCTGCGGGGAACAGTGCCGAGTTGGCCGGCGGGCAGGGGCCGGCTTCACGGCGCTTTCCATAGGCGAGCGCGGCCGTCTTGCCGCCAGCTTCTCTAAGGTGTTTCCACGGCGCTTTGTCATTGTTCAAGTACAAGTCTTGTGCTTCTTTTAAGTTTATTCCCAACATTCATGTGTTTTACCATTTTTGAATCAATTACACATGAAATTATTTTCTTAATTTAATTTCCAGATCACATTTCATTCCGTATCATGCTTTATTTTTTAGGATGCACTAGGTCTTTCCACGGGCGTGCTAGACACTTTACCCCCGAGACTGCGCGCGGCGCCGGGCAGAGCGCTCCTGGCAGTCACACTATGGCAGCTGTACAGCCGTCCTGGGCCACCACCCCTGGAGCATCTGGGCTGTTTCCACTCGGCACTATCAGAATGAGGGGGGGCCGCCCACGCAAAGCCTGCCTGCAAGGGGACACTCAGTGCCAGCCTGCGGTCTGCCTGCCGAGCTGCCACAGCTCGGGGTGCTGGTGCGAGGCCGCCCGGTGCTTCTCCAGGGCGGCCGCCACGTCTCACCCCGCGCGAGTCATGCCTGCATCTCTCCACGTCGCTGCACATGGCTTCCTGCCATTTATCCACTGCAGCGCTCAGCCGCCTCTGCCGTTCAGCTGGGCTCCGCGGGACTGGTCAGGGACTCCCCGACCTCCTCCCCCACCCGGTACCTTCTTTGGGGGAGCGTCTCTTCGGTCTCCTGCCTGTTCTGCCTTTTCGCCCTTGCGTGGCTGCATGCTGCAGACGACCCTGTCGTGCGTACAGCCTCCAGATACGCCCTAGGCCACAGCTTTTATCATCACATTTCTTTCCACAGAATAACTTTAATTTTGATGAGATGCAATTTCTCATTTTTTTTTTTTTGTGCATTGTGCTTTTGGTGTGAGTTCTGACAACTATTTTCCAACCCTATATTCTTAATACTTTCTCCTTTTCCCCTGGAAAGTCCTAGTTTTACATTTAAATGCATGATCCACGTTGATCTGGTGTTTCCATAAAGTGAGACATTGACATGAAGGTTCTATTTTCACCCAGAGACAGGACAGGTAGCTCGTCTCATCTGTTAGACTCCGTCCATTTCAGCTGCTTCTGAGCCTTTATCAAAAAGCTCGCGCCATGTCTGGGTGGCGGCCGTGACACACTGCCCACTCCCCAGCCACGGGGATGCCGGCGCCGTAACACCAGGAGGGTGATTCTTCTCACTTTATTCCCCTTGTCAGGGCTGTTTTAGCCATTTTAGGGCCCGTGCCTTTCCAAATCAGTTGTAAAATGAGCTTATTTTTGTCTTTAACGACAACAAAAATTCAACCGTGCTGAGCCTTGGATAGTAATTACATCAAACCTAGAGCTCAACTTTGGGCAAACGGTGGGTTGCTCCAATCCAAGATGGCAGGGAATGCATTTACCGAGACCTTTCTTCACGTCCAAGAACACGCTGCTATTTCCGACATGCCCGAGCGGCTGTTGTCAGGGGCAACCGCAGGAGTGGGGCCCACGATGGCCTGCTGCTCGCCAGGCGTTCCTGGCGGGTGTGGCATCTTCGTGGGCGTCTGACCCGCTGCCTCCCAGTTTCCCCACGTGCCTCTGTCACGTCCGAGGGACACGTGTGTTTCTTCCTTCCCAGCCCCTTCACTTCCTTTAACCTTTTTCTGGGCTGGCGGTGCCAGCAGGATGACGGGCTGTCCACGCAGCGCCCTCGCCTGCCCCCTAAAAGGACAGGCAGTCGGGCGTGGCACCAGGCATCGGAGCGGCAGCTTTTTATAGATGCTTCCGATCAGCGTCACGCCTGGTGGCCCAAGCTGTTGTATCTTTATCACGAATGGTGCTGAATGTAGGCCACGTTTTCTGCTGATTGATGCGTTCCTGTGATTGTTCTTTAGTTCAGTGTCACTGGTTAGTTTTGGAACTCTGGGCCGCCCTTGTTTCCAGTTCAGACTCAGGCTCGCACGCCCTGCAGTCTCAACAGCGTGCGCTGCCAGGGCCTCGCAAATCCAGGCCACGTCCTAACCGACGTGTCGGCGACGGGCAGTGCGGCTGTGTCAGCAGTGTCCACGGAGCCCTCCAGGTAGGGGCTGCCAGAGCCTTCGTAGTGCACATGGTGTGTGCGGAGCACCACGAAGCGCCCGCGTGCACTCTGCTTGTGGCGTGGGTCCTCGCCCATGTTGCTGACGCCACTGGCCAACGTTTTCTTAGGGACTCGGGGTCTGTACCACTGGGATATGTGGAGCTTTCCTTTGCTGTAGTGTCTTTCTGGTGTTCGTGTAAGGATAATCCTGAGCTCCAAAAATGAGCTGGGTAAAGTTCCATCCTCAACCAATTTCCAGAAACGTCTGTGTAAAAATGATACTGTCTCCTTTAATGGTTTCTGGCATGCCTTCGATGGGATACCTGGCTCAGCGCAAAGGACTCTGATGATGAGCTCAGCTCCTCCACTGGTTCCTGGCCCTCGTGCCCACAGCCGTGGTCCACACATCCGGTCAGCGAGAGCCACGCTGCTGACAGAGGCCCCCGCTCCCCGTGGCGGCAGGACCCGGGTGACATCGCAGCGGAGACATCGTTTCACTGACCCTGTTGACTGAAGCCAGCCTTTTCATCGACTTTGTTGGTTATTGCGTCTGGCTTTCCCATTCCCGGGGCCAATGGCTTCGCTCGTGGCCGCCCCCACTTGCCTGTGCGTGACTCTGCTCCTCTGCGTCTGCTTTCCTGAAGGACTTCAACGGCCGGCGCAAGGCCTCCTTGGGCTCGAGTGCCAGCTCGGGCTCCAGCGAGGCCTCTCAGTGCCACCCCGGTCGCTGCGGCGTCTTCACTTCTGCGGCCACGAGCATGAAATCCGCTGGCCACGCCCCGCGCTCTGGCTCCTGCTCTGCCGGATGGCCTGGTGGAGAGCGCTGCCGGGCCGGGTTGCGTGTGCGTGCAGTCGGGCCCGTGCAGGCCAAGCAGGTCTGTGTGCGACTCCTGACGACCGTTCACACCGTGCTGACCCACCCAGCGCCCCAGCGTGCGCAGGCCGGCGCCAAGTCCTCCATCTTCTGTCCGGCTTGCGCCCCCGCGCTGCTCTGCGGGAGTGTGGGAGCGCCGAGCCCTGGGGCTTGTCGCCATGAGGTGACTCCCAGCTCGGTCTCCGGTCGTTACTTCACTCTGGACGACGCGTGGCGGGGGTGAAGCAAGTGCCACCTTCTCTTGACCACTGTTTTGTGGCGTGTCTCCTCCGGCCCCATCTTCCCACTCGGATCTCTCAGAAGAACCTGCAGCTGGGCCCTGCTCCTCCCGCTCTGCCTCCTCCAGGGCAGCCGCCCCCGCCGGAAGCCTGGCATCTCGCACCGCGACTGTGTCCAGCTGGTCCCCCAGACCTTTCTTCTCCCTCTGCCGCCTCCCTCCCCATGTGCTGCCCGAGCCTGGGCCGCTCGCCTGCGGGACCCGAGCTTGGGGGAGGCTGCGCTGACTCTCCAAGCCTTGCCGTGCCTGTCCAGGTAATACTCACCCATTAAATTCCTTAAAATACTTATAACAAGCCATCTTTCAACCCAGCTATGAAAGAGAACAAACATGTTGGCTTCTGAAGCAAGGAGCCAAGAGGGCCGGGTGTCAGGCTGAGGCCAAGTGCGGGGAGTAGCCACCTGCCGCCCCCCTGCCCTGCCACGAGAGCTGCCCAAGGGGAGTCCGTGTGCCAGGGCGAAGGAGGCCTCCCGCCCAGCTCCTCAGGGAACTGAGGCCTCGCGCCCACCGACACCCCCAGCTGTGAGCTTGGCGTCAGTGTCAGGGCCTGCGCCAGGGGCCTCGCCCAGCCGCACCGCATCCCGACCGCAGAGACCGAGAAACACCAGCGCGCTCACCAGTCACCTCCGGTGCCCACGAGCAACACCGCGGTGCCCCTCCCATCAGCATTTATCCCACGGCGCCGCGCAGACGTGCCCACAGGGTTCAGGCCGCAGGGCGGAGACAGACGCCACCTCAAGAGCTGATACAGATCAGCGGCCGCGGCTGTGCTGAGCATGGCAGCAGAGATGGGCACGGGGCCTGTCCCAGATGAGCACGAGTCTCCGGACAAGGCCCCAGGGCAGCTGCGCGAGCTCCCAGAGGCTCCAGGGGCGCCAGGGCTGGGGCCCAGCAGGCACCCCCACAGGCGGCCTCACACGTGTCAAGTTCAACACTTCGTCAGCGGCTGGTTCCGTCTCAACAATAACCAGGCCAGGTGCCCGCTCGGTCACCTGAGGCAGGGCCGCTCCCCGCAGGAGGCACCTGAGGCCGGCTCCAGGCCCCGCAGCCGGGCCGGCAGGCTCTGCGGCTGCCTCTCCCCACAGGGCCTGCACGTGTTCTTTCTGATGCTCCTTTACTGCTCTCCTCTTCCTGTCTGCAGTGTCTGAGCCACAGCTCCTGTGAGAGGCGGCCTGGGAACACACGCCCCAGTAGGTGCCCGACACGGTTCTCCGGGCGAGAGGACTCTGGCAAGGTGACAGTGAGCAGTTACAGACCTTACAGCAGACAAAGACGACTTCACCTAAATGCAACGCACGCCGGCAAAACAGGACATGCACAAATCTAAAGATTTCTTCAGGTACATCAAACCTTACAAAAGGGACTTAAAACAAAACGTCTCAGTCTCCTCAGACCGGCAGCTACTCGCATCAGGCTAGTGTGGATGCCCAGGTAGGCTGGAAGTAGAGCGAAATGTATCAACCTTTTCCACGATGATGAGGTCCCCCACTTGGATGTCTGCACTCCGCACTTGCACTTTACCTTAAAGGAAAGAGAAGCACAATCAACTTGGGGAGACACAGCGCAGCAGTTACATTTTAACCCGATAAATGATACCTCACAATTTGAGACAAACTATACAGTATAAAATAAATGTACCTCAAATAGACTCAGTCTCTAAGAAGGAACTCCCCGTCAGCCAGCTCCCAAAGCCGGCAATTAAATACCCTGGGAAAGAAGGTGGGGACCAGCCAGCCAATCCTCGGCCGCCACCGGCCTGTCGCCAGGGCAGACGGCAGCTGATACCGGGCACAGCCGCGCCAGGCCTCACGGCACTGCTGCGAGTGGCACTGACTAGCAGCTGACCGGGAGGAAATGAGACCATGTGAAGAGCCGCTCTTGACTGGGAGCTCTGAGAACAAGTCAGCGCTGAACCAAAACTAAGGTTCCACATGCACCTACGCAAAGTGACTCCTCACGGCAGACTGGGTATTTTCTTCAACGGTCTCCACATCGAGAACAGAAGAGCTAGGCTCCAAAGTGCGCCCACAGAGTACCGGCCATGCAGGGCAGACGAAACACCGCCTGGGGACTTGGAACCACCATGTCCGGGCGCCCCGTGGGCATGGCCTTGAGGCCGTGAGAGCTGGCCCACCCAGAGGGCTGTGCCTCCGGAGGGGGATGGGACCGGCCTGCAGAGGGGACCCCGGCGACTCGAGACAGCGCATGCGACCCCCCCACAGCCCCACGGCAGGAACCTGGCCCGCGACAGGCCACGTGCGCCTGTGCAGTGGCGCTCACCTGGGCCCACCTGACCCGCGAGTGACCAACAGGGGGGACAAGGGACAGGAGACCCCACCAGCCAGGAGGGCTCTGGGGCCGCTGTCGCTGGGGTCACGCATGGGAGGCCGTCCGCTTTGGGGCCTGCGGGGAGACCCCACTGGGCATGGGGCTCCGGGGCCCACCAGCGCCCACTGCCGGCAGCATCAGCCAACTCAGGCCGATGGAGACTGCAGCGCAGGCAGGCACTGGGCTGGGGCTGGCCGCAGGGCGGATGGCCAGGGACAGAGAGCCGGGGCCTCTGCAGCTGGCGGGTGCGGGGCGCAGCTCCGGACCTGAGGCAGCGCGTCTTGGGGGGAGAGGCACTGGGCCAGAGGGGTAAACAAGCACACTTGGGTACTGGAGCGCAGTGACAGAGAGGACCCGGGGGAGCACAGCTGAGATGACGGGGCACAGTGCCACGCCGCGGCAGGGCATGCCTGGAGGGCACCGCTGGCCTCCAGTGCCCGGCAGGAGCAGAACGGAGCCCGAGGCCGCCCAGCCCCACGGATAGGTCACAGCTGCAGGAGCTGACCGGGGGTCACCTGGGGCCCTGCAGCCTCCTAGACCAAGCTCAGGAATTCCTGGGGGAGACCAAAGGGTCCCCACCCCCACGGAAAGCAACATGACTGATGGCCAACAAAACCACAGGGCCATGGGGGGGAAACGCCCAGCGTGGGTGGCCACGAAGCATCTTCAAATCACGTCTCTCGTGCACCAGCCCTCACCGCCACCCTCGTGGTCAGAAAGGCGCACGCTTGAGCAACGCGAAGGCGTGAACACAGGCGCCCAAGAGCGATACTGGTGATGGGGGTACCGGGCGGGAGGGGTGCAGGCTGTGGAGGTGCCGGGAGGGAGGGGTGCAGGCTGTGGGGATGCCGGGCGGGAGAGCTGCAGGCTGTGGGAGTTTGAATATTTGAAAACATGTCAAACAACTAAGTGCTAGAACTATCTCAGGAAACAGCTGAGAGAACCTGGAAAACCACCCACAGGCGGGAAGAGGGACCGGCAGCACAGAGCGTCACATCCTGGCCCTCTCTGGGGGTCCCGGCATTGAACAGCAGAGTCCTCAAAGCACAGTCCACGGCCTCCCGGGCGGCCTGGGGTCAGTCTCAGTTGTCAGCGCCGTAGCCTGAGTGCGACCCCGGCCAGGGAGTGCCCCACCGGGCGTAGCAGACCCTCCTGTCTCCCCGCTGCCCCCTCAGCAGTGGATTTCAGTGGATCCTCCTGTTCTGCTCCCCACTCTGTCTCTGGGGAGTCCTCTCATCCCCTCACTTCTGGCCTGCACCCCAGTTCTTCTACGAATAAAAATTCAAAAAAGGAAATAAAGCACAGTCTAGGACCTATCCGGGTCTCGAGACCACAGAGGGGAAGTGTGCTGAAGTGCCCCATGCCAGCTGGACGACGCACCCCAGACCGCAGCGCCTCTCCTGGCAGCAGCGAGGGTGACGCCGACACTAGATGGGCAGCGCGACACGGCGCACACTCAGGGATTTCTGCCAACACTGCCAACAAGCGGTCACTCTATGTATTTCCCCTCTGCCCCTGCTGCCACCCAGCAGAGCACAAGCCACGTAACGGGCAGGAGGGGAGCAGCAGGTCTGGAGGATCCTGCTGGAAAAGAGGCTTCCGAGCAAAGCAAACAGCTGACTGGCCTGTGTGGGCCTGGCTGAGACACCAGTTGGGACAGCCGCTGCTCCCGCACGAAGCCTCATGGCGCTGTCCGCGGGGTGAAGGTGCGAGTGCCTCTTCAGAAGAAAACTCAAGGCAGCGCGTGTCCGGGTGCCCTCCCGCACAGGAAGCCCGCGGGGGAGACCTCAGGTACTGCACCTGACCACGAGGCTGGGCCATGAGGGGCGTGAGCAGTAAACGTGCTCAAAAGAACCTGGACCGCAAACACAGCAGTCACTGCGCACTCCGTTTCTGCGCGGAGCCCACCCGCAGTGCCACCCCGAGCACACGCCTGATCCCTCTGGGCCCTGCGGAGCCGCAGTGCTGGCCCAAGCTGTCGGCACGGCCAGTCGAACGCCCGCGCCCCCCTCAGGCTGCATCAGCTCCTTCGGGGCCCCACCTGGCGCTGTCGCCAGGTTGCTGTGGCCGGCCCGCCTCACACACACGCGGGAAGTGCAGCGGCAGCTCAGTTTTTCTGGCCCAGGGAGCCTGGCTGGGCGAGGGGAGTCAGGGCGGGCATGCGGTCGGCAGACCAGCGCGGGGCAGCCTGCTTACCCCCGGCTGGGGGCATGGCAGCTGGCCCACGTGGGCCCCGTGGCGGGGTGGAGCCAACACAAACACACCCAGAGGCCGCCTCCCACGGCAAGGCGTGTCTTCCCACACTCAGCCTCCAAGGGCGGCCAGCCCCGCCCAGCTCCAGGACACAGGCACAGTCAGCCGAGACAGTCTCCGCTCGATTTCTCAGTGACTCTGGAAGGGACAGCACAGACAGCAGCCTGTTTGGCCATTTTTGCTGCCATCAGCCAACTGTGGCGTTTATTCTGAAAGACGATGAGTACACAGAAACAAAGCTGCTCAGCCCAAATGCTACAGTGAAAACAACTTTTAAAATAGGCCAGAATCCAAACTGTTCTTAAAAAAGGCAAACCAAAGCTACTCCAGACTTACTTGGGCCCTCCCCTAAAGCGAAAGCACACCTTCTTTTCTATAACACACCACCTGCCTCGCAGGCCTCTGCTTTGGCATCAAATTTTTTTAATGATTAATTTTTCAATTAAGTAGAGAAAGAACAGTCTTTTCAACAAATGACACTCAAACAACTTGATGTTCCCGTGCAAGACAATGTGAATCCACAGCACACACCACAAAAATACTCAATGACAAGGGGCCACAGAGCTGAAGTAAGAGCTAATCCGATGACACCCTAGAAGAGCACAGAAGTAAATCTTCATAGCCCTGGCCAGCAGAATGTTTATTAGACACAGTAACAAAAGCACAAGCAATAAAAGCAGTAACAGACAAGCTAGACTAAAATGAAAATTTTGTGTAGAAGGCACCATCAAAAGAGAATACAACCTAGAAACTGTAATAAAATACTTCCAAATCCCACATCTTCTAAGTGACTTAAATCCACAATATGTAAAGAACTCTTACAACTCCACAATGAAAGGGCGAAGACCCAGCTAGAGTGCACAAAGCACCTGAATAAGCGTGTCTCCCCAGAGCGCACTCGAGCGGCCACGAGCACATAGACGGATGCTCAGCCCCCTGGTCACCGGGAAGCGCCACCAAGGCTGGGAGAGGTGGCCCCACGCAGCTGGCGGGGATGCACAAAGGGGCAGCCTGGGGGAGCAGCCGCCGGTCGAGAGGCCAGCAGTGCCGCCTGAGGGGACACGCAGAGGAAACAGGGCGACGTCCACAAAGACCTGCACGCAGAGTCCACGGCGGCCGAACCACAACAGCCACAAGAGCAGTCGCTGGGCTGGCAAGCACGGCACGGGCTGCCGCGGGCCGGAGACACTGCCGGGGGCGGCGTGCAGGCCCTTTGTGTGAGGGTCCCAGGAGGCTAGCCGGAGGCGGAAGGTGGGGAAGGGGGCAGGAGGGGAGGGAAGGGCAAGTATGTGGGATGACCGTGGAAAGCTTTGGGGCATCTTTCTAGAATTTTAAAAATGTTCTTAGTCAGGGGTATGACGGTTTCGTAACTCTGTGGCTACGCCAAAAACCACTGAATCTGTACCGCTCGATGGCTGAGGTTTATGTGAGGCTAAATGCATCTTAATGAGCTGCCAAAGGGGGGAGACAGGCTCATCTCAAATAAACGATTCATGCACAGATGTCCATCACAGCCACGGGAGATGCGCAGCGCCCTCGGAATGCCCTCGTTTCCAAGCAGACTCGGTTATCACGAACACCCACTTAGTATTTCTGTGCTTCCTCCTCACCACGGCGTCACTCGCTCCCACTGTCTGCCTACCGTGACAGCCTCGCCCGTCCTCCCCTAGCACACTGCTTGTCTGTACCGCGGACCAAAAATCCAAACAAACGAGCTCTTTAAACACACGTTAGCAGAGAAAGTGCAGGGGAGGCTGGAGGAGCGGTCACCAGCGCGGGCTCTGACCGGGCTCTGGACAAGGCCCCGGCCGGCGCGGGCTCAATGGGCGGCCACATGGGGCTGGGGCTGTCTTGGGGTCACGTGTGCCTGCACCTGCGGTGCTCACGCCACTCAGGCCGGCGCGGAGGATGGCAGCGTGATCCGTGTCATGCACGTGCGCATGTACGAGTGACTCAGACCTCGTGTGCACACACTAGTCACGTGTGCGCTAGTGTATATGTACGCGTGATCAGCATCGTGTGCGCGCACACACAGATGCACCAACATGTGCGAGCGCCTGCAGGTTTGTGCGCATTCACCACCCATCACGCACCACCCAGGTTCCCACTCAGCCACGCACACTGGGATCTGGAGGATGGATAAATCTGCCCTGACATCGCGCTCCGGCATCACAGGAAAGTTAATCACATGCCCCACGCCACAGACGGAGGGGGTCTGCTCCACTCGGGCCCCCTCAGACAGCGTCACACCAACACACAGTGGATGAGGCTCCCCGACCTCTTTACTGTGAGCTTGGCGGCCCCCGTTGACATCTTACTGTGAGCTTGGGGGGCCCGCTGACCTCTTACTGTGAGCTTGGGGGCCCGCTGATCTCTTACTGTGACCTTAGGGGGGGCCGCTGACCTCTTACTGTGAGCTTGGGGGGGCCGCTGACCTCTTACTGTGAGCTTGCTATAGAGCTGTGAGTTCACTTCCTTGTCTCGCTGAAAGCGCCGGAATTCGTCAATCGCCTCCCTAGTGATAGTAACGGCCAAGACGAAACCCTGGAATACAGAGCAAGTCAGCGTTGGAGAAAACCAGACTTTAACACAGAAGGGAAAATTCTACTATTACGTATTACTTTCCACCCTCAATTTATATTACTTGTAAAACATAAATGAAAACAAAGAAAAAAGACAAAATGTAATAATGAAACACTATAAAACATAATAAATGCACAGTGAAAGGTTTATATTTCTACCACACCCAGGGACACTTTTTAAATTCCCACTGTAATTCAAGCTAAACATCTGAAAATACTCAGTACCCTCAGAAAATGGAGTGGCCAGTTTTCCACAAACCCACACTCCAGCCAGAACACACGGCTGCCCCCACCCACAGGCAAGGCCCAACGTGGCCTCAGGGGCCCGCCCAAGACGCTGGGCCTGGGCTGCCCGAGGGCCCGGCGAGCTGCCCAGGGACAGGGCCACGAACTGCCCCTCACTGGTCAAGACCAGGATGCACGGGCCAGACGTGGCCCGCCCACTCACCACCCACCAGACACCGTCTCACGGTGGGCGTGGCCCATGGCCAAGTTTCAAAGGTCAGGGCTGGGCCCTCCACCAGCCCGCCCGCGGGTAGGCCTGCTGGCCAGAGCGCGCCAGCCTGCCCAGGCACGGCGTGGCTCCGCGTGGCGTTGCCTCGAGAGGACAGGGCAGTTTAATCCCAGCTTGCCCCAGGTCCTGGACAGTCTAGTCGTGGGCATGGAGAAGCCACCTGCACATGGGATACCCCTTCCACGCAGCCGGCCGGGAGGGGCTCCATCCCCAAGGCCAGCTCCCCCACGGGGAGCGTTGGCCCACGGCCGCACCCACTCGCTCGAGCACGTGCAGACTCCTTCCCTCCCAGCAGTGGCACCTCTGTGCCCCCTCTGCGCCCCCACTGCGCTGTGCCTCCCAACCGGGCTTTGCGTCCGCTCCACCCCACCCCGCGCCTCAGATGACCCCTCTACATGGTCACCAAAGGACCTTTGACAACATGGTGTCACAGACGGCAAAGCCCCTCTCGGGCCGGGCCCCCACCACCCGCAGACCTAAAGAAGGCTCCCCCGTGTGGCTCTCCCGCAGAGACTCTCGCGAGCCCCTCGCCCCGGCCCTGCGGGGCCTCTCCCATACCCCGTGGCCCACGCCCCTTCCAACCAGTCCACCTGCAGCACAGGGCGGCTCCCGACCCGTGGCCCACGCCCCTTCCAACCAGTCCACCTGCAGCACAGGGCGGCTCCCGACCCCCGCACTCGGCCACAGGCCAACGTGCTGCAGCCCCGAGGCCCTCGCAGCGGCTGCCCCCGGCGGCCGCGCCCACCACTCCCCGTCACTCGGGGTGTGGGGGGGATTCAACTGCAGCCCCGCAGACGCTGTTCCAGATCACCCTGCTGAGCCACCCATCTCCCCACCCCTTCTGCTCTCAGGCTTCACGGCGCTGTGGCTGGCACCGGGGGTGATGGCCCTGTCTCTGCCAGGACAGACCTCCATCGGGGGCGGGGCCCGCCCAGGAGCCCAACACCACTCAGGCAGGCGGATGGAGTGAAGGCTGATGACAGAGCACATCCATCACTCTCCACGTAGCCGAATCCCCCACCCTGTGTCACCACGGCCCCTCGGGACCTCACTGCAGACACCGGCACCGCGGCACCCGCGAGTGCCAGGCGGAGGCGCGCAGTGGGCAAGGGGACGGACACTGTGCCGACGAAAGTGACCTGTATCACCAGAAACGCGATGTCAGGCTCTGTGACCAGTCACGGCACCCAAGGGCAGACTCGTCACATAAAAGCGCTGAGCCCACAGAAGCTCCCAGAGGCCGCCAGCAGCATGGGCCCACCCAGCCCCTGGGCCAGCCCGCCTCTGGGCGCACTGGTGCTGGACCACACTCAGGATCGCTTACTCTGCCAAGGCCACCCCAGGCCACAGGTGGGGCCACCCCAACCCCGCCCCACGAGGAGACAAGCCCCAGGAGGGCACAGGGTCCACCCCACTCTCGCTGAGGATGGTCCCACCGTGGGCAAATCTGCCAAAGCCCACAGACGAAAGAGAAAGCAGCGCGCTTCTCCAGGAGAAAGGGGGACGTAGGCGCAGGGCGCCCAGGAGCTGCGCCTTCACGGGTCCCCACGGCAGCTCCAAAGCCCACACGGTATAGGCGCGAGGGAGGAACATCTGAATGTCACTGGCCTTTCCAAGCACTTCACGCGCCAAGTCCAGAAACCACTGGGTGGCCGGAGATACCGTGGGCTTTCACCACCGCCACAGGGAGGGCTGCCTGAGCCTCGGCCGGCGGGGGCCTGGGCAGGCCCCACAGCAGCGCTTGGAGGCCGGGCCCAGAGAGGCACGGGGCAGCCCCGACATGCTATCACTCGCTTCCATTCAACGACACAGGGGCAGTATCCTGACCGATTTATCTTAACTCTTAAGCTATTACAGCAATACTTAATACTTTAACTTAATTAATTTCAAGAATCTTTCCTTTTACCAGAGGAGCCCAGTAGGTGTAGAGATAGCCTATTTTCAATGCTGGCACGAACTGTGAGCAGGAGACTACCAGAAAATAGAGGTTCAAGAAAAACTTGAACTGTTCATACAAAACCTACAAAGGAAAAGAGAAAATTAACACATTTCTCCAAGGGAAATCTTTAATACTTCAAGTAGATTGTCAAAATAAGCACAGTAACTACATTCCCTTCAAACAATGAGACTATCCTTTAATTCATAAAAAACTGAATGATTTTGACCCTGGCTTTCCAAAGACTGAGTCACATACAGAGAAGCTAAATCACCCCCAAGTTTTATTTGAAAGAAATTAAAAAAGAGAGAATCAGAACTTTCAACTATGTTAAATTCGATTTGTATGGGATTTTCTAGTTTCACCACACACATCTCGGAAGTCAAAAAAATGAGAGCGCAGAGCCCGTTCACATCAGCAAGGAGCAAACACGCACAAAGGCCACAGAGGGTGCGGCCAGGACACTGTGCGTGGAAAAGGGTCGTGCCATGTACTTCTGAATTGATGAGAACAAGATGGTCACATTTCCTAACCCCCTGAAATTATTTTATTCCCTCAGAGGAGGGAAAAAAATGACACACTAGAGAAATATGTACATTTTAGGCCAATTTTCAGGAAGATAGCTAGCTATATATTACTTATCTCTGGGTAAATGATCTTCAACAATATTTTAAATATAAATACCACCAATCATTAAAATTTTAGGGATGTAAATCCTGCAGGTTGTTTTTGCTTTATTAATTCAAATAAAATTGTCTTTATAGAAAAAACCCCAGATCTGGTATATAAGTAGAGTTCTATCTACAAACAACTCAGATTATTAGATTTTTAAACTGAAAATCAAAACAGAACAACACTCATGTTCATAGACAAGAAAAAGTCTCACAGCACACTACAATGAGAGTGAAACTTGCAGACTTGCAACTTGCAAATTAAAATCTGCTTGATGCTGTTTTTTTATGCAACTTGAAGGTATGGAAATTTTAACAAGAGCAGAGCAATGGGTTAAGTACTTATGGTTGACTTAGAGAGTCTGGATAATGAAGTTATCTACATCATCATACATTATGCGTGTGACTGAAAAATCGGTTACATTGATAACACGTTTATATTCATAATCATGTTCAATTGCTGTCTAAAAATGTTTTGAATCATTTCATAAATTAATCTCAGCAGGAGAGAAAGCTCTCTTTTCCTCAGTGATTTCTTTAAAATCTCAGTTAGCATAAATTATATCTATTAGCAATTCAGAAATTGCCATTCGTGCTAAAAATGGCATAGAATTCCTACTGTGCAATTACCAAATGTTTCTAAAATACTACGTTTTAGATGAAAAGACTAATTTAAGAGACAATCTAAGAAAAAAATCATTCAGGGGTAGCAGTTGCAGGCCCATCAACAGGTATCTGCAGGGCGCAGGCGGCTGGGCAGGGCGTGGGCTGCTCTGGTCGGAGCTGGCCGCGCGGCCGGCCTCTGCACTGAACCAGCACCACCTCACCGCCTGGGGGACCAGGGACCTTCCGGAGAAGGCAGCGCTGAGCCCCTCTGAGAGCGCTCAGCAATTCAAACCTGCCGGGGAGACAGGCACGTCAGTCAGTCAGGATGAGTGTATCTTTCTGCCTGAAGGACAAGTCATGTTCTCTTGTGCTGACAAGAGCCGTATTTTCACTGCGGCGCTGCTGGCTCGGGGTCTCGATGACGGTGCCTGCGCCAGAGCGCGCCGGCCGCGCAGGGACAGTGGCCGAAGCAAGTTCCTTGCCTGGCTCACACTTCACCTCCGATTCTACCCTCAAGTCCCTCGTGGAATGACATTCGTGACTTGTCTTCTGGTCACTTTATTTAGCTTTATGGGGTGTTTCTATGACACGAATATGCTTATGTAGATCTGAAGGCGACAATGAAACGAGTCTTCCTGACTGAACTACGCGGACGCTAAACACGCGTGTGAATGCCTGACACCAACCCGGGACACGGATGGCTCGAAAGCAAAAGGATGCGACAGCACCGCACGAGCAGACTCCAGAGACACAGACAAGGGACGGGGCCAGCCCGGCCTCGGGACGCGAGCTCACCCCGGGAATGAAGGTGAACACATTGTACTTCTGGTTCTTTATGGAGTTTCCGGGGTGCTTCTCTTCGCACTTCTCCGGAGACCCCAGCCACACTGTGCGGGCCTTCAGTTCTCTCTTCCTCCGACAAACGGTCACCAGCCAATCACAGCAGCTGCATGAAACAAAAGATACATGTCGTGTGTGTGCTTTCAAAAAGCTTTTAAATTAGTTCTAGGTGTTTAGAGAAAAAGCTATTCACTTCCACATGTGTCAGACACCCGGTAACAGACCTAAAGCTAATTGCCCGGGGTTTTTCTGAAATAGGCCGGTCAAACTCCGCCAGATCTGACACAAAGCGCTGACCCAGACGTGTGCGCACCGTGCTCCCGGCACCTCGGGCAGTCAGGGCCTGCTGAGAGGCTCCTCCCAGCAGATGAAACCCCAACACCGTGAAGCAGCCGCGCCCAGTGCCCAGGCAGGCGCCGCTGCGCCACCGGCGACTCTCCACACTCCGCTGGTGGCGGTGCCGAGGTTCTCAGCGCCCCAATTTGGCTGAGGTGGCAGAGGCTCGGAGATGCTGGTGGGTCCAGGCTGTGAGCCCCTCTCCTCTGCACTCATCGCTTTTTCTCTCTTAAAAGGTGACATTTCCAGTAGCAGCAAAACCAAAATTGAGACTCTGGTCAGCTCAGCATGGCGAAAGGACGCTGCTCAGCGTGCGAGCCCGAGGGCCAGAAGGCTGCGTGCAGCTGTCTCTGTCCAAGCAGTGTGCCCTTCCTGACACCCAAGCCATCATTTCTGGATAGAGTATGAGTGCCCAAACGGGGAGTTTTAACTAAAATACTTTAGAAAATGATTAAAAAGGCATAAAATTTATGGTTATTAGACACAATATTATTGTGAATTTATAAACCTCAGGAAGAAAAATTCGGCTCAAACTTCCAAAGTACCAAGACTAAGGTGGCTTATTAAGGGAAGTTATTCGATGTCACCAAAGCGGGGCTGGGGTCAGGATGGCCAGTGCGGCGAGCAGCAGGAACTCTCAGCTTGGGGGCAGAGCAAGCTCCCAGTGAGCGTGAAGCTGGGGCAACGGCAGTCTTAGGAGGCGCCCGTAAAACCAGCCAAGGAGCAAATCTGGACACGGCTCCCACAGCGCAAGCCTCCGCCCCCTCGGCCTCCCTGGGCAGGCCCCGCACTCATGTCCCCTGTGGAGCCCACGGGCCGTGTGTGGATGCCAGTGCCCCTGGGAATGTGTGCCCAGCCCAGGCTGTGCTCAGGCCTCTTTGGTCTGGAAGGACAGAGCGTGCCCTGCAGCTGCCTGTCCTGTGTGCGCCTTCGGGCTGCGAGCGCTGCTGCCCGGCAGCCATCCACAAGGTGTGGGCCGGGTGGCCGCCAGGGCCAGTGTTCAGGCTGAGTCAACGCCTCACGCACAGGCGAGCGCCCACCGCCAGCGTTGTGTACCACTGCCCGCCTCACACTCTGAGCCCTAAAGTAACACTGAGGCTGAAAGCACTAATAGTCGCCAGTTGGTTAATGTGCTGTATGCGGAAAACATATTTATACGTTTTACGTTGACTGGTAGTACAGCGCTAAGAAAAATAATTCAGTATACATTTTATAGTAAATCACAAAAAGTTTCATTAAAAAAAATATGTAAAACTAAAGTTATCGTAATTTTACTGAACATTGCCATTTGCGCGATAAAAACTATCCGCAAACAATGTGTTAATATTTTCTCTCCAGGGCCTCCCCGGTGGCGCAGCGGTTGAGTGCTGCGCTGTGGAGCTGTCGGCAGCGGCAACATGAGTTCGACGCCCGGCCGGGGAGAATCCCACATGGTGCGGCAGACCTCTCCTGCCTCGCCCGCTGCTCCCCTCAGCAGTGTACTTCTGATCTGCCTGTTCTGCTCCCAAATCTGACTCTGGTGAACCCTCTTGCCACCCCACGCCTCCGGCCTGTACCCCAGCTTGTATGTATATAAAAAAAAAAATTTCTCTCTACGCCTGTATAGAAAAATTGAAGCTCCCAGACCTCGACGAGACTTCACTGACCACTGCTGCATCCCCAGGCAGAAGGACGGCAGCAGACCAAGGCCAGGGGTCCACCAGAACAGCCCCGGGGTAGGCAGGCACAAAGGGGCTGAGGGCATAAATCCCCAACGCAAAGAAAATGCTTATAACACTGGTCAACAAATTTTTACAAAATTCATGTTACTGATAAAAAATTAGTCATTTCTTATCAATTCCTAAGTGCTCAACACGAATGACAGTCAAATTCTAATTTTGGCTCTAGTTTTTTTGTAATCTGCAATAAATGGATGTTTACATCTCAAAATGCATGCCAATACTAATAGGCCTATGGTTAATACCTGTAAAAAATCAAGTCATAGACTACTTAGATTTCTTTGCTTGTCTCTTGTACAGCTGTTCAGGAATAGAATAGATGGAAGATGGTTTCCATTGTGCAACAGCAGAGCCTTAAGACTCAGTTTTGAAGAGTCTAGACATAGTCTCCATTCTTGTGGGTCATGAGTGATTTCTAAGGCATTCATAAGGCCCTCAATATCAGAGCAGAATACCAGAGTACTTTCTTTTCTGAAGAAAGGCTCCAACCGTTGGTGGCGCTTTCGATAAAAAGTAATTGTGACATCTTCTTCTAGAAGATTCCATTGTTGGGAGTCTTGATCCTAGCAATTCTGCCTTGTTCTTGGATAAGTCCAAATCACGAACCAGGTCATTGAGTTCTTCCTGTGTTAGCCTGTGTGGGGTTGATGATGCACCACAGTGAAAATCTGGATCACTGCATGCTGATGGAACAGGAGAAGAACAGGTCGGCTCACCCTTGTCCTCATCAGATGAATCAAGAGAATATTCTGCTGGAGGTTCTGGAATAGGAAGTCCCTCACCATGTGCAACTGGTCTCAATGTAGACGGACTGTTTGGGCAGACTATTCTCGACTTCTTTGGCTTCGTTATTCCGCCGGAAAGAGGAGGAACCAAGCAGAAATAACAGTCTTTGATGTGGTTGCTTGGCTCTTGCCACACCATGGGGCCTGCAAACGGCATTCATGATCTTTTGCCAGTGAACCACTGTGAAAGCTGTGTTGTCCACGTAGCACAGCACACATGCGGGGCCCAAGGCTTGTTTTGGTCACCAACCTTGCATCCGAAGTCAAGATGATAAGACTTCTTCACTTGAGAAGTGATACTTTTCTTCTGGTTGGCAAATGTCACTTCCCCACAAATAGAGCAGAAATTGTCCACGCTATTAATGCACTTTCGACGCACTACTGTTCTGTATTGTGCCTAAATGGATAAAATAGTAACAGTTCTATGGAACAGTAGCTTAAACCATCTTGCACAAAGTCTGAAATATTTTCAATGCTCAACCTTTCCAACAGGGCTTTCTAGAGTGCGCTGCTGACGTCAGCTTACTTCAGCAGCCGCCTGGCAGTAGTATCGCATTGCCTCAGAAAATGATGCAATCAACTCTGGATGATGAGTGCATGATGGTATTACGCAATGCGATGCAGTATTTCATCATTCTAGGCTGATTGAGGATGTTGCTGCAGTCCTACTGGATAAATTTATTTGGTGAAACATAAAATGAATTATATGAAATATCTTCCAAACAAGAGCTAATAAAACGTTTTCGGGATTATATTCATGTTCAGCACACCAAGATACTACAGATTAGGGCCTTTTTAAGTCAGTAACGACCTCACTGTTGACCAGTGTCATCAGAGAGGGCGCGTCAGCCTCAGTGAGTTGCAGAGCAAATGGGTAAAATGTCATGGCCCACTTCTGAAGCAAAGGAACATGAGTAAAACAGGCTGGCAAATAACGGCAATGAGAAGAACCAAAGTGAAGTCTGTGGGTGAAAATAACCGAGCATTTTCCCAGGTAGCACCTCAGGGCACGCCGCGTGTGCTCGGCCTCGGGAGACACGCTCCGCGGACACACAAGGCACAGCAGGCACGTCCACCTGAGCCGTGCCCTGCGGTCGGCGCGCCTGCCCCGGAGCACGTCTGGAGAGCAGCAGTTTCTCACACGCGCTCTCTGACCAGAGCGGCGCGTGACAATGATGAAGCATCTTCACGTCCTGTTCCTACCCGGTGGCCGTCACGGGTTGGCAACCCCATGCCACTCCCGATGCCCAGCAAGCCAACTGCGGCATGGCAGTGGGGAACAGCGCCAGCGCCTCTCGGAGGCGGGAGCCGGCCTCGTGCAGGAACATGGCAGACCGTGGCTTCGGCAGCAGACCGTGGTGATGACGCCAGCCCCGGGGCACATGTGACTCTGCCGGAGGGCAGTCTCAGGCACAGACAAAAGCAACACACAGACAAATCGCAGCAAAAATAATTCTTAGTCTGCAAAAAACACAGCAGTTGCCCAGGGGGAGCAGACAACAGGGCAGGGACAAAGGACCGAGGGCAGCTGGTGTGGGCAGGCACCAGGACTGCCTGGCCCGGCGTGCAAGCTGCTCCGGAGCTCACACCCGCACTGTAAGCCGAGCCCCGTGTCAGCTAGCGGCAAAACCGTTGTACACTAACAGTCAGTGCAACTTTAATCAAAACAGTGAAAACAGATAAATCCCTAGAAAACGCCAAACACAACTGACACAAAAGCAAAATCAATCTCCACGTTGCTACATCTATTAAAAAACTACTTCTAGCATTGAATACATACCCAAAAGGACATCCCAGAAATGCTGTAACCTAGAAAATACTTTCAAAACAATCATCGACCGTTATGAAATTAGCACCGTGATTAAGCAGTGGTCGATCACTGGTGACCACGAAATTCCCTCTTCCCGTGAAGGCCCACAGTGTGGCAGGCAGAAACAGGCTGCTTTAGCTGGAGGCAGAAAGGGGCTGGAAGGCAGAAAGCTTCTCAGCCTTGGCGCCGATTCTCTACCGTCAGTCTTCTAGGGACGCCCCTTAGTCCATCCTGCACTGCTGATCCCCCTCACAAGCTCACCCAGAAATCAAATCAGCTGTGAAAACATCTTTCTGCAGGGGCCTCCCTGGTGGCCTACAGGTTGGTCTCAGTGCCACTCCCTCGACGGCCCTCCCCAGCAAAAGTGGTGTCCGTGAGACCCCTGCCGGGGAGCTGACCCACAGGTACCCCAGACCCCTGCTTGTCTCCCCGCTGCTCCCCTCAGCAGTGTCTCTCAGTGGACCCGCCTGCTCTGCTCCCCACTCTGTCTCTGGGGAGTCCTCTCACACCCCCACCTCTGGCCTGCACCCCAGTTCTTGTATGCATACATAAAAATTTTTTTTAAATCTTACAATAAAGGAATAATTCTCTAAGAAAAAACAAACACACCTCTCTGCAAACTTCTAAAGGGAGAATGAAAGGACAGTGAACGACCTGCATTCCAGTCACGCACGCGCCTGTGTGGGCAGACGCGCCAAGTCCTGCCCGCCAAGAGGCCCGCCTCCACCACGGAGAGGCGCACCTGCCAGGCTCGGGTCCAGGCGGGCTGGCCCGCTGCGACCTGCCCTCCGGCCCTGCGGCTGGCGGCCAGCAAAGGCAAAGTGCCCCAAACACAGGTGCCCTCACGCCACTTCAGGCCCAGGTGAGCACCCACCCCACCCGCGTCAGCTCACCTCAGCCACACCTGCGCTTGTCTAAACACACCTGCTCTCCCCGCTCCCCGCTGGCTTAGTGTGCGCCTCTTCCAAGCGGCAGTTCAGCCCGCCGCCGCCGTCACCACGGCCGAGCGGGAGCCTACAGGCCGCTGGCGGGGCTGCCCGGGGATGCAGCCACGTCGGGAGAAGGGAGCAGTCTGCGTGGTCCCCGTGGCGACCAGAGCTAACTCTCACGGGCTGACGGCAAATCACTGATTTTCTCCACCTTGTGACATTACAATGTCCCCCAGAACCACGGCTCCGGCTGGGGCCCACTCGGGACCTGCTGTCAAGAGCACAGCTCCAAGGCGCTCCCCTCCTCACCCAAGTGCCCCGCTGTCCTCGATAAAGCAAGGGCCAGAAGCCACGCTCATAAGCCTCGCCACGGTGCCCAGCGCAGGCAGCCAGGCCGCGGGGGACGAACCTGGTGCAGAGGGACCTCCAGCCCCCGCAGACGAGCCACTCCAGGCCCCGTCTTCTTCGGGCGAGGCGCGCACGAGGCAGCGTGTGGTAGTCGCTCTCGGCGTTCTCGAAGCCCTCCTCAGACATCATCAGGGGCATTTCGTCCAGGTGGGCAGACTCCTCTTCCAGCAGGTACCTGGGGAGGGCGAGAAGAGAAGGCTGAGGCAGAAATGGAGCGCGGCTGAGGCGGCGGCCTTTATCAGCGAGAGCGCCCACTTGCGCCAGGCGCCCGCCTCGCTGTGCTTCAACCACGAGCCCAGCGCCCCGCTGGCACGGCGTGGGCTCCCTTCTGGAAAACTCCTGCGGGCCAGGCGGGCGGGAAAGCAGCGGGGCAGAGGCAGCCCTGCTCCGCGGGGCCCTCCCAGCGCCGCTCCCTGCGAGAGGTCAGGGAGCCAGTGACCCGACCGCTCAGGGGAGCCGACAGGCGCCGCCCAAGCACCTCACGGCACCCCGGGCAGGGGAAGGCCCACTGCACACCCACCGGCCACAACCGCGCGGGCGATCCTGACGGGCGGCGCAGGACACTGGGACTGCGCCGGGGACTGCTGTCGGGCGGGCAGAACAGTGCCCCTGGGGCCGGGCACGGCTGCCGCCTCTCCCCCAGCACGCGGGCAAGTGCTCCCGGACCCACCGGGGCTGGGCGCGGGGGCCAACGGCAGGCAGGTCCGGAGAACAAAGCCCGAGCCGCGCCGGGCCTGGACGTGCCGAGGGATTCTGCGGCCCCCGCCTGCCAGGCCCAGGGCGCCAGGACCGAGCCCACGTGGCATCGGCAGCAGGCTAGAGAGACCCAGAGGCCCACGAGGAAACCCCTGAGCCGCCCAGGGCACCCCAATGTCCCCACACGCAGAGAGGAAATGCAGCTGCACTCGGGAGGGGCCAGGCGCGCGTTGAGCCCTGCAGCAGCGGGGCAGTGCACCCCGCGAGGTGAGATGGACACTCCAGGAAGGAGCAGAGATTTGAGGCAGAGAAACAGCGCAAGCGTGTGTGTGTGCGTGTGTGTGCGCGCGCGCGCGCCTGCGCCTGCACATAGATGTGCACACATACCCCGAAAGTTCTGACATTCACATTCTAGAATCGCAGAAAAGGAGACTGGGAAAGAAAAACATCTCAAGCAACAGAGAGCACGAATGTCCCAGGGCTGCTGGAAGGCACAGCAGGGACAGGACAGCGCCGCAGAGAGACCCCCAACACAGCCGCTAGAGCCGGGGCGCAGAGACGAGACACGCGCAGGCGGCGAGAGGGGCCCCCACGCCAGGGGAGGCGCTGGGGCTGTCCCGGGGCACTGCAGGGGGCGCGTCACGTGCAGCTGACAGGGAAGGGCTGTCAGTGCAGGCGCCACAGCCAGCACAAGGGTCTCTGGGAGGGAGGCGGGACAGAGATGGCCTCATGCGGAGGCTGGGGGGGCACCATCAGACCTATCGGAAAGGATGCTGGACAGACGCAGTGCCAAGGTGAAGAAAAGGGTCACCGGCGGGAACGCAGGGCTCCAGGAGTGAGCGCAGGCCTGGGCAGCTGCGCGAGGCCCTCACTGCTCTGGGGCAGGCCTCGGGGGAGCGGCCTGAACACGCGCCCACCACCCTGGGCAGGGCCCAGGCTCATGGCGAGGAGCTCCTCTGCCCATGGCTATAGACGGCCCCGGTCACTCTCTGGGGGGGCTGCCCGTGGGGTCGTGGGCATGCACCATGGCCTCAATCCAGATGCCAGTGGCAGCAACCCCACCCACTGTGCCACCAGAGAGGGCTGCAGACCTCACATGTCACCGAGAGGGCAAAGCACCACGCTAGAAAAGAAGAAAAGTAACGACCACGGTAACTCACCGTGAGGGCAGAAGCTGGATGAAGCAGACACCGCCAGAGGCCGCGGCCAGGCCCGGGCATGCGGAGGGAGAGGCCTGGCTGGGCTGGCCATCCTCCCACAACCAGCCGCAGCCTGAGGCTGCTGACCCAGCCGCAGACGCACCACAGGGGTGCCTGGAGGCCTCGACCTCTCGGCAGCTGACGGGACAGTATCAAGAGGCGGATCTGGCCTGCCCCAGCCTGGTGGACCCCGCTGGCCACAGGTGGTGCTGACACAGAGGACAGAGCAGCCACCACGTTCTCCCCACGTAATGGGACCTCTCGGTCAGTAACAAAAAGGTAGCTGGAAATTCACAGATACTTGGAGGATAAGGAAAAATCGTAAACAACAGGCCCAGGAGGAATTCTCAAGAGGAATCAGATGCAACTTTAGTGAGCAAAAATAAAACAGGCCTGTCACCCTGTGTGGGCCGGGGTGCCGCAAGGAGTATTCAGGGCGCATCGCTCCTGTGGGGTCGGGCAGAGGGCCGCAGCACCGAGTCCCCCTTAAAGGCAGGAGACGCAGGCGTAAGCCGAGAGCCAGAAGGCGGAAGGACCCGAGCCCTGAGGATGGCTGTCTGGAAACCCGACCAGCCACGGCCAAGGGGCAGCCCCCACCTGGTGGAGATGCGGGAGCGGCGCAAACCAGCCGGGAGGGCCGAGAGCAGGTGGGCAGGACAAGCAGAGCGGGAGCGCGTCTGCGGGGACGTGAATGCCTCCGCTTACCGGGCTGCACAAGGAGAGCAGAGTCGGGGCGCGAGGGGGCCTCTCTCCACCACGAAGCACCAGGCCCCACCGAGTCAGGCTAGGGGAGGAGGGCCTCGGACAGCACCTGGCGGAGAGCCGGAGGCGGCCCAGCCCTCCAGCCCCTCTGAGGGACCACCTCCCGGACCGCCCCCGCCTACCCCGCCAGCCAAGGCGGGTCGGGGGTAACTGGGCAGCTTCAGGGACAGCGCAGGCAGGGACTTTGGGAGAGTTAAAAAGCTCCTGAGATAAGGGCAGAGAAACGCAGGAGGGCTCATGAGGGCCGTGCATTTTAAGGCTAAAACTGGAGGCTAATCAGGACGGTAAATTTTAGGAGACCCTGGACAGGGGAGGTGAAAAGAGAAACTCGAAGATAAGAGCTGGGAGAACGGGCGCCTCTGCCTGGAGGAGCGTGGCCGCTGGGAGAAAAAGCCCATCACAAACAGGATGGTGAGATTTTAGAACAGAGGGAAAAAGGTTTAACTACCCCAGACACAGGCCCACAGTGGCTACGGGCCCTCCAAGCACAGCGACCCGGGAGGCCGACTTTCTTCCTTTACGTGAACTTCCCGTCACGTTCTTCAAGTTTGCTTCTCTCGCTGACTTACCAAGCATGTCTGCGAATTCCTTTTTGTGCTTCGTGGGACAAGAACCAGTGGCGGTTCAAGGGCTGAACGAGGAGCACACGGGGCTTCAGCCAGACACTGACCAGGGAGCCAGCCCGACCGTGGCCCCCCAGAAGTGCCCCAGCACCCCAGAGCACTGAGCAAGAAGCCCTGGCGCGGGCCTGCCCCAGCACAGCGGCCGGGTGGGCTGAGGGGGACTTCTGAGCAGCGGGCGAGGGCCGTGCGCTGGGCAGACGCAAAGGGGCGCTGGCCGCCCTCTGTGTGCAGCAGGCCTGGCGCACGGTGCCGCTGCCCGGGGGTGGACATGCGCAGGGCGCAGCCACAAAGGGGAGCGCACTGCACAGATGAAAGGTGTGCCCAAGAGCGAGGAAACCGCCCATGGCCACCAGACCTGGGGTGCAGGGCGCAGCACGCAGCCAAGCGGCCGCTGCACCCCACCTCTACTTCGAGCCACCTGCTCCGCCAGATCAAGACGACTCATTTTAGTCTCTTCGTAGAAACGTGTACAGATAAGTCCAACTACCGCAGATGTCAGCACAGAATGGCCCCGCCACCGGCCATCGTCATAGTCGTTGGTCTAGACAAAAAAAAATTACACCATCTATGAAGGAACTGACCTAAAACAGAATATCTTTCCTTATAAAAATTCCTTTCTCCTGACTTCTCTGTGTGAGATTATTCGTCTTAAGACAGTCAACCAGAAAATGAATATTTATACAAAATGCGATTAAAATTCAAAAACCACTGAAATATAATATAGCATAAAATGAGATTTTTTATCTTTTTCATTACGTTCTTTCAGTGATTGTGCTGCATTTTAGCAAGTCACAATCTTATCAAGTTGAATGCTAGGCAAGCAGCGCGAGTCTGAAAGATAATGGCGGTGGCGCAGCCCTGTGTTCGAGGCCTCGACTTCAGAAAGGGGCCTCTGAACTGGCAAGCAATTCATTCCATTCCAAAGCAATTTTCCTATTGTATTGAAAATTTTACCTCACTATTTAAAAACAATAAGATGATGAATAATGGATTTTTCCAGAGACAGGACAAGCAGAGAATCTTAAGTGTCTTTGTTGCCTGGTGTCATACACACTTAATTGGTTTGTCACTCAAGAAAAATCAACGTTTCCAGCAATTAAGTATAATTCTGGAAACATATTTTTAAAACGAGTAAAAACAATGTGAACAAAGACGACAGAAAGGATGATACCAAGCCTGGAGCACCGAGCTGGGAAGCGCCGGCGGCTCTCCCAGCTGCCAGCGCGGGCTGGGGAGTCAGGCAGGGGCCTCCGACAGCACTCCGCAGAAGCCCACGAGTCCGCTTAAAGAAAAGCAGGTCAGTACAACAACCAGCGCCAGCACCATCTCTAGTGTGAGAGTCTAACAGCTTCATTGTTTCCATTTTGATGAGAAACATTTCTTGAAGTCAGATATTACAGGAGAAACATTTAAAATATGCCTAAGGCTTAAACCTACTTTGAGAAAAACAAACATCTCCCCTTTCCCTGAATGTTAATAAAGTAGAAAAACAAAGTAACAAAGTGCTGGAAGCAAAGAAGCCTATTTCCATGATCGCATACAGCTCGGTTCATGCCACTGGGGAGTTGCCTCATTGAAACAAAACTGATCCACCCCCAACAGGGCTTTCCTGTCCCCCTCCAGCGCAAGGTGCTGAGGGCAAGCTGGCCGGGGTAGCGGGCGCAGGGGCACAGGCGAGTCAGCAAGCCTGGCGCTCAGAGGGGTCCCGGAGAGCCACAGAGGCCTCCAGCCCGCTCCGCTGACGGCCAGGCGAGAACGCGAAGTCGGACCCGCCCCGCACAGCCTGAGCAGCTTCCACTGAGCTCGTGTCATACACCTCATGAGATGCAAACGCCAAGCAAGAAACAGGGACACACCCTAGTGCGTCTCGTCCCAGTCATCAGCTGCCTTGGGCTAACACCTGTATAAAAATCAAGCCAAACATTCCCGTTCCAGCCGCGTAAGAACGTAAGAACCACAGGTTCATTCAGGGAATTCTTACAGACCTTAAGAATGTCTGGTCCCAAGGAATCCCGGGCAGCCTGGCAAGCATGGAGAGCCATTCTGCACTTTCAAAGAGCTTGTAAATCATACCCGTCATAGCTAAGTAGGTTTCATTCCTTCCTAATGATGGAGGTGATATAACGCAAAATAAGATCAGAACTAGACCCACACTAGAAAGTGGGGTAGAAGAAATCCACAGAACCATGAGCACAATCCCTAAGTGCCAGCACCTAAGTTACAAAGCATAGGGAGGAGCTAGAGGGCAGTCTAGGGGCAAAGATATATAGATTGAGCCCACCGTAGAATCTCTGATCTCTTTGCTAATTCTAGTGAACCAGCAAACAGACAGCCATCTTCAAAGATGAGCCCCTCCCCACTGAAAGAAGGCTGTATCAGCGCCATCCCTGCAAGAACTCGGGGCAGCCATTTCTCTGCCCACCTGCGCCTATCCAGGTGCTTTCCTTTACCAACTCTGTCCCCCTGCAGGGCAGCAGCCTGCCTGTCTACCCGTGACCTGCACCATGCAGGCCTCTCAGCAAACCTGCCCCTCGGCGGGGCAGCCCTTTCTGCCCGCTTGTGTCTGTGCAAGTGTCCCTTACTTCCTTGCCCTAATAAACCTGTTCTTTAAGTATAACCGAGTCTCCGTCTCATGGAGAAACTTGTCACGTGCCGCCAAAGGCAGTTCTGGGGAAACCTTTCCCAGAGTGACCCCACGGACCCTGCTCTGCTCTCAAATCCATTGACTCCATAACGACATCACTACTAGTATTTACGAGCTCGCCACTGTAATCGCAAAATTTTTACGGTTTAAGAGAAAGTCATGCATGAGCAAAGTGAAAAGCCAGCACCCAGAAAACGGGCCGCTCCCAGAGAGGACCCCAGCAGCGGCTCCGAGGCGGTCACACAGCAGCTGCGTCCTGGGCAGGAGGCTGGGGCCGCCGGGCATCACAGCTCTTCGGGCGGGGCCAGGCCCCACGTCACCAAAGATCTACAGAAGCAGGGTGCGGAGGGGCTCGGGGGATGCACGTGCTCCAACTCGGCCGCGGGTGCTTCTCTGGGCACACTTGAGCAGCGGCGCTCCCCCCTCAACGTAAGACTTGTGTGGCAGATTTAAAAAAAATTTGTGTGGTAGGAACCATATAACCAAAAATGCTGTAAATGGATGAAAAAATTAGTAACGGGCAATTTAAAATAAGGAGTAAAGAGAAAAAAAGAGTGAGGGTAATTGAGCCCTTCCTTCTAGTTCCAGACCAGGCCAGAGGAACCCCGTACCCCTCAGCACAGCTGCACCCTGGAGGGTCTCCTGGAGAACGGAGAGCAGAGGGCAGACCAGGAGGCCCCGGCCCACACCGAGGGCCAGGGTCAGCAAGCAGGAGGGTGCGCGGGCAGGCCAGAAACACGGGGCTCCTCAGCCAAGCACAGGAGGTGCAACCTGACAGCACTGAAAACAGGACACCACTCCACTAGCCCAGCCAATCCTAAAAAATGCACAGCACCTCACCAGGGCAACGGTGGGGGGCCCAGACTACCACACCCTAGCGGAGGGGACACCACCCTCCGCTCGGGGAGGCCAAGGGGGCCTGTCACCCCGGGAGCCCCCGAGGCTCACAGAGAGCCCACATCTCCACCCACCAGGGAAGGGGCGGCCCAGTCCATCCCACTGGTGTCACAGGAGGCCATCCCGAAACAGGAGCCCTAAACCCCAGAGGTGGCACTGCCATAAGCCAGGTGGCAAGAGGCCGACCCTCTCTGTCCCAGCCAGGGCCAAGTTAGCAGAGCCCAGCGGGAGCCTCTCCCAGTAGTAAAGGGGCACCCCTCCAGGGTTGAGGGGTGAGGGTGGGGACTTGGCCTCCCAGCAGTAATGGGGCACCCCCTCCAGGGCCGAGGGGCAGGGGGGCCTGTACTTTCACCACCTCTAACAGTAACAGGCAGTGTCACCCCAAAGTGGCATGGAAGCAGCCTGACAGAATGGAAGACTTAAAATTTCAGAGCTTAAGAGCATGAGACACCAAATGTCCGGAAAATGCAATAAAAAATCACTCATACCAAGAAATAGGAAATTCTCAACATGAACGAGAAAAGAGAATCAACGGATGCCAAGGTCAAAACAGTACAGACTCCGAATTTTTCTGACTTGGGTTTCAACACTTTGTGTGCTGGTGCCCTTTAAATTTACCAGCCCTTGGGGCCGGCCATTTTCTGTGCCACCACATGAATAGTAGAAGCATTCAATATAACACACACAACTCCTGAACTACCGGATATTTAAAAAACTGTAATATCTCTCATAAAACACCTTATACTTTCACCAAAACAATGTGGAAAGCTTCTAGACTGAGTATGATCAAAGAAATAGCTCCTAATAATTCCAAATAAATCCACCGTGGCGTGAAAAACTGGAGACTAGATGAACACATATTAATACGTGAGCAGCCACCTGATACTGGTGACAAAAACACGTACTAATACTTGAGCGGACCACAAAGTGTTAAAACATCTATCACGAAAGTATGTCAACAGATAAGCACAAACAAGCTTGAAGCGAATGAAAAAGAAGTAACTAAAATGAAGGAAAACCACTGGAAACTTTAAGACTGAAAACTGGAGCAGGAGACTGAAACGCTTCACAGGCTGTTCCACGGCAGGCAGAGGGGAGGTGAGAAGAGCAGAGTGTGAAGGCAGAACGACAACGCTGACCTACCCACAGGGAAAGGGGCTGGAGCAGACCAGCAGAGCGCCAGGCTCGCCAAGGACCCTGAGGAGGACGTCACGAGTGGTCCCCAGAGTATCAGAGACTGAAACACTCAAGGTCTCCAAACATGGCTAAAAAGCTCTGACTTGACGGAAGACATAAACTTATACATTCCAGAGACTAAATGAGCCCCAAACTGTATAAACTCAAAGAAATCCAAGCCAAGACCCCAAATAAGCAGACTACTGAAAGCCAGACGGAGAAATGACACTTATAGAGGAGGACCACTGACGTGACGTCCTGGTTCCTGTCAGAAACCAGGGGCCAGCAAGAAGGGCCGCGCATCCTCTGTGTGAGGGAGAAAGAGCGCTGTCTGGGGATGCCCTCCTCCACAAGTGGTGGGAAATAGGGCGCCTCTGAGGAAGGGAAACTCACAGAACTTGTTTCTGGCAGATCTACTCTAAAACAGGTCTTAGAGCAGAATTAAAATAAGGAACTATGGCACATCAGGAAATAGGGGACCATCAGAAAAATGCCAGCAGCACAACAGGCTAACCCCCTCGTGGGGGCTCCAAGTCACGTCTGGAGAGAAAGCAAAGCCACGAGGCGGTGTGACACGAACTTGGTGACAGGAGTATGCCTCCACGCATGGACAGACCAACTGCAGGTCCACAAGACAATCATAGAAGGAGAAATAAGAGGACAAAAGAGGTGAGGATTCTACACTTACAGTGACAAGAGAGCTACAGCACCAGGGACTTCCTGATGGCACAGGGCTTGCGTCTCATCAGCACGCTCACTGCTATGGTCTGAGTTCAATCCCGGCCAAGGAGCTGACCACAAGGCGCAGGACCTCTCCTGTCTCCCCGCTGCTCCCCTCAGCAGTGGATTTCAGTGGATCTGTCTGTTCTGCTCCCCATTCTGTCTCTGGGGAGTCCTCTCATCCCCCCACCTCTGGCCTACACCCCAGTTCTTGTATGAATACATAAATAATTTTAAAAAGAGCACTAGCAGTATACTGTGATGTTGTGTATCTATAATGTAACTCCTGACACTATTGCTGAATAAAATCTATACAAGATACACTGAAAAATGCCAAAAGCAAATCAAATGAAATTCTAAAAAATGTCCAAGTAAACTACAAGGCAGGAAAAAGAAAACAGAGAAATTTAAAAACCATAGAAAACAAAAAGTTAAATGGCAGATGGAATCCCTACCCTAACTTATAAATCATTACATTGAACACAAATGTTCTAAATACATTAATCATAAGACACTGATTAGTAGAGAGGATAAAAAATACAAACCAACCATATGCGACTACAAGAAACTCACTTCAAATGAAAGTAGGTTCAGAATAAAGGGATGGAAAATTACGTGCCGGACAAACATTGATCGAACAGAGAGGCTATAGTGATGTCAGATAAACCTCAAAGGAGAAAAATTACTAGAGACAGACAGGGAAATTAAGTCACATAATAGTAGCGGTGTTAGCCATCAAGAACACAAAGCAATCCCAAACAGGTGTGCACAGCCACACACTTGTGAAACAGATGCAGCAAAAAAATGATAAAACTAAAAGAAGAAATAGACAAAACCACAATTACAGCCAGAGACTTCAACAAGGGACTCTAAACAAGTGACAGAACAATGAAACAGCAAATCAATAGGGACAGAAGTTGTTAACGGGATTCAATCACGGCTCCGGAAACATTCCACCCAACAGCAGCAATATCTGCTTTCTTTTAAGGGCCCAGAGATTCTTACCAACATATAGACTGTATCCTTGGTCCTAAAACAAACTGCACCAAATTTAAAATAACTGAAGTCACACCAATCACAAAAGAATCACAGCAGAAGTCAGTAATGAAGAGTAAAGTTTCCCAAACACAATTCTATGTAATCTGTGAGTCAAAAATGTCTCAAAAGAAACAAAGTACCAAAACAGATGGGTTATAGATAAATCAATGCCAAGAGAGAAATTTACAGCACAAAATGCCTGTATTAAAAAAGAAGGAAAATCTCCAATCTCCAACTTAAGTTACCACCTTAAGAAATAAGAACAAGAGAAAAATAAACCAAAGCAGAAAAAAGACAGGAAAAAACAAAGAGCAGAAATTAGTGAATGTGAAACAGAAAACACTAGAAAAAGCAAGCATGAGATGGCCTTTGACAGACCAAACCTCCACCCCACTGTCCAGCAGGAGGGAGGCCCAGACCTCCACCACTGGCCAAAGGCTGACGCGGCCCGCGCCCGCAGCTTAGCTAGGACGCACAGGCTCAAGGGGCAGCAACAGCCCCCCCCACCCCATGCGCAGGGCGCTTGAGGAGCACAGTGACGCTGAAGAAACTGAGTTTGCAAATCAAAACACCCAAAAAGGCAATCTCCAGACGCAGACGACTTCAGCGGAAAATCCCTCCAGACCAGAGCTAGAGCAGTCACACTGTGTCTTACAGAGAGTAAGAGAAAAGGCAACATTTCTCAGTCCCCCCTGGAAGGCCAGGGATCAGGGTAGACCCTGACGGTCATCGCCACTCTACTCGCGGACTCTGCAGTCGAATGAGCGCTAAGCACTGAGGGGAACTCAGGGCAGAAGCCCCAGCAAGGGCGTCTAACTCTGGCCCTGCTGCAGCTGAGATCAGGGAAGACTTCAAAAGCAGAGCGGCTGGGAAGGCCGACAAAGACACCGTACTACGGAGATTCACAAAGGGCAGAAGAAACAGCTAGAAGAGTCTTCAGGAAGGGCCTCTGGGAAGAGGCTGGGGTGAGGAGGAATGACTAGCAGACACCGAAGTATCTCACTGTAAGCCTTTTACTACAACTGGATGAAAAAAAAAAACAACAAACTTCAAAAAATAACTTAGAAGCACAACTTCCAGTCAAGTTCCATTTCTCCCAGCTCCTCTCACCAAAATCCAACAATTAACCTTGAAAATAAAGCAAGGTCCAGCCAGGCGAGTTCAGGAGGGCGTTAAGAAGGCGGCAGTTGAGGTGCAGTCGCCCTGGCTCAGGACCTAGGGCTGGAGGAAGCTGGGGACATGTCTTCAGGCCCAGCCACCTGCAGAGGAGAATCGCCCCGTGTTTCCTGACTTTCCACTCAGCAAGGGCAGGAAAACCGGGTGGAGTGAGGAATCAGCTCCTCATGAGCATCCACAGCCACCAGCAAGAGCCCAACCAATGGCCGACCCCTGGGCAGTGGCGTCCTTCCTCACGGACCTGCCCGCCGTCCCCCCCACCCCAGCTCCGGGCACTTTGGCCGCGGGGCCAGGGGAACCCAGTGAGCGCCTGGCATCCCACAGGCAGCAGTCCATGCGAGGCATTCCTCCTCGCCATGGCTGGGGCTCCCCACCCCAGAGGCCAGAGCAAGGGATTCAGCAGCAGAAAGCCTCTGCACAGAAACGCTAAGGCTCCTCTCCAGCCCTGGGGCAGCCAGCACTCACGAAGGCCCCTCAGTCAGGGAAGTCACTTCACTCACACAGGCTGAACTGTTATGTCTTACCAAGAGAACCAGGCTAATAAACTCTTTTACTCCCCTCGGCAGCACAAGCAAAGGCAAGTAAGAACTCCAGGGCCATCGCATAAACAGAGCAGACCAAACATCCCAGCACGAAGACCCTAAACCAAACTGCCTTTGGCACCACCACTCACAGATGTAGGCCAGGACCCAGGTGCTAAACCAAACAAGGAAACACCTGCTATAATAAAAGGTATGAAATAAAATGTGCACATGGGACCCAAGTTCTTCTAACACAGTAGACAAAATGACCAGGATATAACTGAAAACCATCCACCTTACCAAGAGCCAGAACACAAAGCATGCGAATTAAGAAAGACAATTAACTGATGCCAAAACTAAGACTAACTCAGTCACTAGGAATACATGACAAGTGTTTTAAGCAGACAGCACACAAATACTTCCATAATCAACTATAAACTCCCTTGAAACAAACAGAAACTAAAAAACTGAAAAATGTAATAGAAATCAAACCTCACTGGATGGGATCAACAGTAGAATGAGGAGCACAGAATTAGGGGCTGGAAGAAATCGATAAAACTTACACAATCTGTACACAGACTAATACAGGAGAAGAGTCTAAGGAAATTTCAGGTGTCGAAATTTTTATCAACACAGCCCCAGAAGGAGAGAACAGTTAAAAGTACTTGAAGAAATAATGGTTAAATATTTCCTAAATTTGGTGAAACAAAACCAAAGGATTCAAGAAGCCAAGTGAATACTAAAGACCATAAACCAAAAGCTACATCATAATTCATAACTGAACATCTGAAAGACAACAACCCAACAGGCTGGGGGGGGGTGGTGTCCATGACAGACCCCATAAAAGCTGGAAGGAAGTGGAACAGTGTTTTCAAATGCTAACAAATGAATTGTCAACCAGGAATTCTATACCCAATAAAGCAGTAATGAAGGAGAAATCTAGCCATTCTAAGATGAAAGAAACTTAAAGATTGGCTTTAGAAAGTTCTTCTAAAGAAAGGAAAACAAAAGGGGGTGGGGGAAGAGAGTAGAGAGAGAAAGACTCCTGTAACATCAGGAAGGAAATAACACAGAAGAGTGAAAATATCAGGCACATACAAATGCTACCCTTGGAATTATGAGTTTTATAAATCACATTTGATGACTTAAAAAGTATAGTGCCATCTGAAACTTAAGACATGATAGTTAAGAGAGTGGTGGGTAGTGTGGAGGTTGGGACATGGGTAAGGTTTCCACATTTCAGGGACACCATGATAATGTCACATACAGTGTAATACCCAGACAAATGCTACAAAACCATACAGTTATATTCAAAAACACTGTACAGATATCAAAAAAGCATTTAAATGACCCAAAGGAATGCAGTAAGAGAAACAATACTGAGAAGTGAAAGAAACAGAAAACAGCTAACAAAGTGGCACACTTAAATTCCAAGGTGTCGAAAGCACCTCAAACAGAAGCAGTGTGCACACACACCCACAGGCTGGCGTGGTGCAGGACGGAAAACCTGATCCCAGAGGAAAGTCACTTCAGACAGGTGAAAGGTGACAAGTTCACAATAAGCAAGAGTAGCCACGTTGGTATCTAATAAAGTGCAGTTCAGAGGAAAGAAAAGCGCCAGAGACAAAGAGGAATATGGAGCAATAAGAGAATTCGCCCAGGCACAAGGGTCCTAAATGCCTGAAACCAAGTAACAGAACCTCGAAATATATGAAGCAAAAACTGTAAAAGCAAACTGGGATGAAAACCTAGTGAGATAGGTGGCGTTTTCCCAAATAGTGCTCTCCTAAAATTACCCACTTAGAGCATTACTAATGCAATTACTCAGAGAAATGGAGAAATACTTCCCGGGAACTCGCTTCCCATTAAATACTAAAAACAGGAAGTCCTGTAATCCTTGACAGTCTCATAGAAAATATCGCCCCTGATTCTGTAGCCAAGACTTTCCTAGTTAAACAAGCCTCCTAAAATCAAGCAGCGGGAAGAAGGGAACCAAGGATGGACTCAGTTCTGCGCTTCTGTGCTCCTCGGACTGGGCCAGACTTTCCAAAGTCCAAACCAAGTCACCCTCGGACTGGAATCCTGAGGCAGCTGATACTGAGCTCGGCTTCCCCCTTCTACGTCACGCCGTTTCTGGAACCCCTCAGGATAAGAACCTCTTGGTCTCAACTCCTGCGTGTTTCTTCCTCCGGCCACTGTTACCTGAGCGTCCTCCAGGCGGGACATGTAAGGAGTCCCAGCAACCGCAGCGCCGGGACGCTCGGCCCTCCCGGGCCTCCGTTTCCTACCCTGGGAGGAAACACTCTCGTCCCAAGAAGTACTTCGTCGGGACTTGTTTGTACTCGTCGGGACTTGTAACTCGCCTCCGCGCCCTCCCTTACTCTTCCCCCTGAAAGCAAATGACAGCGAGGGCGCCCTTCCACCCTGCTGCAGCCGGCCGCCGCCCCCCGAGCGCACGCACGCGGGCCGCGCCTTTCCCGGGCCGCGCCCGCACCTGGGCGCCCGCACCTGGCCGGGCGCGACGAGGGCGGCCCATCCTCACCTGCTGGGCCGCTGCGCCCCCGGCCCCGCCGCGCTGTAATAGGCCGCGCGTTTGCGGTTGGCCGCCGCACCCCCCACCGGGTACAGAGGGATCTGGTCCGCCATGGTCCGGCCGCGTCGCCCGCCTTGCCCTGGACGCCGCCGGCCCGCCCGCCCCTTAGCTCCGCCGCGGAGGCGCCGCCCAGGACCTTCTCGCCCCCGCGTCGGGGCCTGATGGCGTCACCGCGCGAGGGAGGCGGGGCCCGATGGCGTCATCGCGCGAGGGAGGTGCGGCGGCCGGCGGGGTCGGGAGGCCGACGCTGGGCGGGGCGCGCGTGCGCCTGCGTCAAGCCCGGCCGTCCGCCCCGCCTCCCAAGGCCGGCGCAGGCGCGGTGCGCAGCCCGGGCTCCGGGACCGCCGGCAGCCGTGCCACTCCCCGCAGCGCGCGTGCGCGGTCGCCGCCTCTCCCCGCCCCCCCAGCCCCAGCCTCCACTGTCCCCGGCCCCGCCCGACGGCGTCCGGGGTGTGTCCGCACAGTGGGGCGGGGCCGGTCGCCCGAGCTGGCTGGAGGGCGAAGCCGCCGGGGCCCCGTGGGGCTGCAGCCGCCCCTGGCGCGCGCACCTGTGAGGGGCGCTAACATCTGCCCGGGCTCAGGCACCTGTGTGGGGCGCGACACCTGTGCGGGACGCTAACATCTGCCCGGGCACCTGTGCTGGGCGAGGACACCTGTGCGGAGCACGAGCACCTGCCCCGTCCACCGCCCCCCCAACCCTGGCGAGGGGCTCTGGGCCCAGCCCTTCTCGCTCCTTGCCTGCTTGGAAGTTGTGGAGTTTTAAATTCCGCCTCCTCACTCGTCTTTCACTGCAGATGCGCTCAGGAGTCTCTTACCCTACGTTTCCCTCACCGTACCCGCAGACCCCGTGACTCCTGTAGGTTGCCTCGGAGGAGTGGACTAACAGTTAAGTCTCCAGAGCACTGAAATCAGCTGTTTTGTCGTCAGTTTGTTGTAACTGAGGAATTTGGAATGAACTGTTTCCACTTAGATTTGAGGTTTTCTTCCTGACCAAATACAGGGTCAGCTTTTCAAACTATTCCTAGGAAGCGAATAGGTTTTCGATTCCAAGTTTCACAATAGGGAGGGACCAGTGACGACATCTGCCCTGTAGGCACCCCAAAAAGTGGGCATCTTCTGACGTCCCCCGGGGCGTGCGGGGGCGTGCGGAAGGCTCAGTCCAGACACCCCGGGGCGGGGGGGGGGGGGGGGCCCGGGGGGGGGGGCAGTCAGCTCTCCAAAACGCTGCTCCTAGGGCCCCCAGTGCTTGCTCCAGGCTGGTTCCCTGCTCCCCAACAGCCATCCTTTCGGGGTGGCCCTGTTACAGGGCAGGGAGAGGGGCACCCCCAGAGCCCCCAAACCTGCCCATTCTAAATAGGTTCTGCCATCCACCGCATCAGGACAAAACATATAAGAAATTAAGTGGAAAAGAAATTTTATACAGTTAGTGTGATAATACAGAAAAGACAAAGAATATAGTTTCTAAATTGAGCACCCAAAGTTACCCATCACCTTGTGGGCAAAAGTCCACCCAAATGGGATTGGCCCAAGGCAAGGCCCGAAAGCCTGCCATGAGTTTAACACACATTTCAGCAGGGACCCATAGAAAAGGGTCAGAAACAGAAAATTTGGGGAGTTAAAAAGCAAAATCAAAACAAGGATCAACATCGCCATAGTCACCTCCCCACGGGTCTCTCACCCACGTGTGTTTCAAACAGTTCAGGCCAGTGCAGTTTCTTCACATGTCTCTCTGCTCCTTGGGCCTCTTCTGGCCTCTGTCCTGCTCCCTTTCTTTCTTTCTCTCCTCTCTGTCTTCTTATCTCTCCTGCTCAACTCTACCCTCCCTTAGGTGGGGCAGGGAACCTGGAACACTCCCCTTTCCTGAGGACCACCCTCTTACAGCCCCCAGTGGCTAGCTGCCCCCGCACTGTCAGCTGCACCTGAAGACTGGTGGGGCTGCTGCCCCAGCTCCGAAGTCCCACCTTGCTGGATGCTGGATACCGACCCTCGGAGATTCCATCTTCGAGAGCTACCTCCCCCCTCACGCCCTAGGCCACCGGCCAGAGACAGCAGGTGCCAGCTCCTGGGCAGAAGCCCTGGTGGGTTAGCGCTTGGTCTCAGCATTGCCATCCATGTGTTTAACGACTGTATTTTGTATTTCAAAGATTTCTCATCTATTTTTAACCCCGCTGGTCTCTTATTTCATTTCTGCCTGCTTTCTCTCACACTTTTGATTATGTAAGTGAGAAAAGCATTTTTATTGTTGATCTTTTACTCTCAACATTGAACTGCTTCAAAAGTCTTGGAACTGGCGTTTGCGGGGACATTTACATGGGAAGGAAGAGAGAGGTGTCCCCACTCCCAGCCCTGCCTCCTCTCCTCACCCTCCCTGCCTAGCAAGGTTGCTCCTTGTCTACCTTCAGCCCTGAATCCAGCCCAGCGCGACCTCTCAGGAAGCTCCAGCCACACCTGTTGCCAGGTGAGTGGCAGGTGCAGTAGGGAGACAACTAGCGCCAAGCTGTGGTACCTGCTCTGTGGGAGGTCAACCTGGGAAGGGGCCACCTGCAAACTGCTGACTGCGACTTAGGACTTGCCTGGACGAAGTCTGCGTTCTAAGGATTTAGCAGAAGCAACGTGGCGGCATGGAGCTGAGAGGACTCTAGTGAGGGACTGTTGGCCGAGGCGTGGGGAGGCCTAAGGACACCAGAGCCAGTGGGTGGCCAGCCTGGGACAAGCCATGCTGGACAGCCAGTGTCACCTTGGCATGGAGAAGCTGGAGGGGGGCTTGCTGTTGGCCGGTAAGGTGCCCTACCAGTGCCATCACGAGTCGGCTTCAGACGGTGCAGGCGGAGATGCAGGTGCTACCAGGAAGGACATATGGCCCCAAGGGCCAGGTTTATTCTCCGAGAGGATGCTCCCCAGTTCTGCTGCCCAGCGGCCCTCCCTGTCCTGTTTTGGTTTCCATGGTTTCAGCCACCAGGGTCAACCAAGGTCAAAAGTATTCTGTACAATCAGATACTTTGAGAGAAACCACATTGACAGGACTTCTATGCAGCCGCTGCTACGATTGTCCTGTTAGGCAGTTATGGTTGCTCTCTCTGGGCCTGGGTTGTGAATGAGACCTTGTCAGAACATGCCTCTGTCCGAACACCAGCCCCGCGTCTCCGGGGGCCCTGCGTCTCCTCCCCGCAGACAAAGGGCAGGACCACACAGTGCCCTCTTGTCCCAACAGTCCTTTATCAGACACCTCTAGGACATCTTTGATCTGTCCTAACAGCTTACTCCTGAAAGCCCCTCGTACCTTCTCTCAATAATGTGAATAAAAACGCCGCCATGTAGTCATGACGTATCTGCGAGAACCATTATTTTACCTTTCCAGAAACATTCCTGACAAAACAAAAGGCCAATTTCCCAATGGTCAATAAGAGCTTCTTTAAATGCACAGTGAGGGGCGGGGCCCGAGCCCTCTGACACAGTGGGGGACGGGGGGGGGGGGGGGGGGGGGGGGGGGGGGGGGGAGGTGCTGGCTTTAAGCACCGCACCCCATCACACCTCATTTCAGCTGAGTCCATTCAAGGGACAGCGTTCGGCTGCTGACCTGCACACAAGGGAGGGCACACACCCACTCCGGGCTTCTCTTACCGGGTCCATGAGCAAACCCTTTTGATGACTGCTATTGTAACACAGTTTGCTCGCTTTTGTAAAGGCGACCATAGAAGACAGCTTGGTAAGATGCTCTTTGAGTGGCCTCAGCATTCCTTCTTTCTTGCTGATGCTGCTCCTCTGGAACTCTCCCTTGAGAGAAGTGTTCCCCCCATGACGCTGGGGTGGAAGCTGGGGAGCTGTGAGAGAGCAAATATCCCACCCCAGATTGCAAGTGTCTGGACTCTGAGCGCCAACCCTGGATCAAAAGATGGGCCACGGCCACCGTGTCTCCCTCCCTGGACAGAAGCACCAACAGCCGGGAGGGCGGCATTGTGCCCTCAGGACGGAGTGAGGGGGGAAAAGCAGAAAAACATGACCACAGTACAGTCAGGTTTTTAATCAACTTATCACATGATCGTCTCACGTCCAAGAATGGTTTCATAATTAAAAACCAAATCATTTTTGCATGATACAGTGATTTATTCTAGCTCCTCCTTTTCTAAAAAAAGAATGTAAGTCACAAAAATGTGGGGTGTGTCTGTGGAAACCTGGAAATTTACTCACACCCCAGAAAGCTCAAGAACTTGAAAAAGGTCACTTGGGACAGTGTGACTAAGTGTTGGGAAGCACGCCACCCCAGGTGTGCGACTGTGCAAGCAGGTGTGTAATGAGTGCGTGCATGTGCATGCGTGTGCACCAACCTTTAGAAAGTGGACGCTAGGACAAGGCTACTGAGACCAGCAAGGTGCTGGCCAGCCAGGGACCCGCAGCAGGGCCCTCGGTGGTGGCGAGGGACAGTGGGGCCGAGCCCCTGAGCCTCTCCGGCCCTGCATGGCTTCTAGGGTTCCTTCCCCTGCTCCCCGTGGGGAGTGGCAAGTTCAACTTTGGGCGAGGCTGCAGGAACATCTTTCTCGGCCAGCGCAGCGGTCTGGCCCCGGGCGGTCCAGAACTAGGGCATCTGCAAGGGTGGGGGCCGGGGTGACCGCTGATGGGCACCGGGTTTCCAAAGTTAGGTTGCGGGGATGGCTGCTTGCTCGGAATGGTAAAGCCTGCACATTTTGGCTGGGTGAGCTCCTTGGTATGCATCTGCTCAAATAGGAGGAACAGATGCCAAGTTGCTGCTGGCACGCGCAGGCGGGCCTTAAGTCATTGTTTACATGGAGTCAGTCAGGGCCCAGGACCGGTGAGGCTCTGGGGCTGCTGTGGGCAGCTGCGCACGTGCCAGCCGTGTCCAGGACCGGAGCGCCATGGACGGTTTCCCTGATGTCAGAAGGCAAAAATGTCTGTCCTGGCTTTCTTTCCTGAAACTAAGAGGTTCGGCGTGTCCTCTCCGACATCTCAGGCCAGAAGGGGGCTGTTTCCTGGCTCCAGATGTCTGAACCCACCGCGGTCGTGAACCAGGAAGGAGCCGCGGGCGGCTGAGCGGGGCTGTGGTTCTGCGTCAGATGCGGCGCCGCCCTTTCTCTCTGCTAATTGCGAACACTCTCTCTGGATGACCAGGCTCTGCGTGGACGTGGCTGTGGGGCCCGACTCCAGGGTCCGGGGCCCGCGGCTGGTGGCCCGAGGCATCACCCACCGCGCCCGGGCGCCCTCTGAACGGAGAGCTGGGCTACGGCTCCTGGTGACTGTGCTTCGTGCGCCAGGCAGCCATGGACTCAGGTTGCGGCTGAGAGCCCTGGGCCTCCAGCAGGGCAGGGTCCGCGTCTCTCCTCACCTCTCGGCTGTGCCTGTGGCCCCAGCCCCACAGCCCCACAGCCCACGGAGAGGCAGGGCAGGGCCGGGCCCCTGGGGCAAGCCAAGTGTGGCGAATCCTCATGCTGCCCCCCCCCACCCCCCCGCACCTGTCCCTGGGGTCCCGCTGCCTCCCGGGGCGCCGTCACTCTGCCCCGACAGGCCCAAAGGTCCAGACGGGGTCCGGGGTCCACGCCACCTGCACGGCCCGCTGGGGATGGTGTTGGTAACAGAGACCCCTTAGGAGTGTCTCTTGAGGGCTCTGGGCCATGTGCATGTCCCCACTCATTTGTCTGGGGTGGGTGCCTGGCCCCAGAGCCCCCCCCCCCAACACAGCCCGGGCGAGTCCCCAGTCCCGAAAGCCCCTCTCCCAAGGCCCTCTCTCTGCTGGGTCACCGCCCAGCCCCGCCTACCTGCTAAGCTGCGGATGCGCATATGTTGATTTGGATTGTGGCGCAGTCCGAGGCCCCATCAGCACATTCCCGGCGCCCCCCAACCCCCATGGTCTGGCCCCCACGCCCTGGTCTGCTGCCGAGGTCTATGCTGCCTGTCCTAGGTTGGCTGTTAATGTGTTTTCCTGTGGTAGAGTCAAAGTATTTCTGGTTTCATTTTAATAATCAAATAGTATAAACCAAATGCGTAAACCCTCTCTCCACGGGGCTTTAGGAGTCTAAAACCAGCGAGGGCTTGCAGGCCGCGGCCAGCACCTGCCCGCCCCACCCTGGCCCCCAGCCCTGCAGCCGCCTGGGGTAGGGCTCCAGCTTCCTGCAAGGTGCCCACCTCCCCCCAGTGTCTCCTGGATGCTGGGCCTGGCAGGGCACTGCTGGGGCCCCCCTCGGCCACACACGCCCCCCTCGCCCCACCCGCTGTCCTCTGGGAGGAAGGCCGGTGGCTGCGCTGCATGAGCTGGGTGGTGGGAGCGCTCCTCGGGGGTCCAGTGGGAATAGTCGGGGTGGGGCCAGGCTGGGCCTCAGCAGGTGTCACCCCAGCGCAGCTGCCCCACCCCCATCGCCTCACCATCTCCGGCGCCCCAGCTTCTCCTGCGCACCTCTGTGTGGCTCAGGCCAGAGACCCCGGTGCAGGACGCCCTGCGCGCACCATGGCACCTGCCGCGTGGGGTGGGTAGCCCCGGAGGTGCCGCCCCGTTGCCCGCCAGGGCCCCGCGGCCTCTTGGTGGCCACCAGGGCGCGGCCACCACGTTTTGCAAACACTCCAGCACAAGCTGTTCGTAGTGCTCCACACGCGTAAGGGGGACGCTCCCTCCCCCAAAAAATCTTAAAATAAAAATTCCCCATTAAGAATATTAATACTCCTGAATTAAGGAAAACAAAGGGAGAAATTGCCTGGAATAAACGCAGAGCCCCTTTGACGCGGCCCGCTGAACCGTGCAGACGAGCCGCGGGGGGCGGGGAGCGCCTGGCCGTCAGGCCGCGAGCTCTGCACGCCCCGCCCGCGCTTGCGTCTAGTCAACCGGCGGCCGTGGCGGGGCACGGACTGGCACCCACAGATGTGCCAGTGTCGCTCAAAGTCTTACTGTCATGTGTCCGCAGCTCTTTCTTCCCCGGGGAAAAGAACCGACAGTGTGAAAAGATGGAAAGGAGCAAGGTGAAGCCTGAGCTGGGGTGGGGGAGGGGGGAGGGTGCTGGGGGGCGGGCCCGGTGGGGGGGGCGGGCACTGGGGGGGTCTGGTACTGGGGGAGGGCCAGGCATTGGGGGGGCGGGTGCTGAGGGTCCTGCTCTTGTTGAGAGGCCCTCTCTTCCAGGTGTCTCTGAGGGAGGGGCGGGCTGCATGGGCAGCAGGCCCTGGCCCAGCGGACACCTGGGTGTCGCGTCGTGGGCGGGCAGCCCCCTCGCGCCTGCAGAGTGCGGAGACCGCCACTGCCTTTTTTGATTGCATTGCTTTCTGGCTGACCCGCCGGCCTCTTGACCCTGGGGCACAGTCGCCTCTTGGAGGAATCTGGACAGAGCTGCCCCTGACCAGGTGGTGGCAGCACTGGGGACAGCTCACCCGTGAGCTGGGTGACACCCCCCACATCCCCACGTGGCCCGTCTCCCACGAGGAGCATAACAGAGCGCCAGGTGGGGGAAACTCTGAAACATGGAGTTTCATTAAGGGAACTTTCCTTTTTATAATTTCACAGTCAAAAGTAAAACTGAAAAAACAGGACCCTGGAGAGGAAAATGGTGATGTCCAGAGCCCTTTCTGAAGCAGGCTGGGAGGTGGGGGGCCTGGGCCATGGGGGCACCAGCACCCCGGCCCCGGCTGAGGCCCCCCACAGATCACGGGCCTCGGCTGATGGCTCTCAAGGAGGGCGCGGTCACTGCAGCTGACATGTGGGGAGGGCAGGGGAGCTAGAGCCAGGAGGGCAGGGCCGGATGCGACCCTAGCCCCTCTCTCCCCTCCCCCTCTGCCGGGTGCAGCCACGGCACACCGCTCTCCTGGGGTTTGCAGCCTCCCCCATACTCACAGCGCCTGCATCTCCGGGCAGAAATTTTTCTTCATAATAGGCAGGAGAGCAAAAGGGGGAAGCGTCTCTAAATAGTGACCTTATCGGAGATGCCTCCTACTTCGTCCAGCCGTCGGATCTCATTTCTTTCCCTCACAGACCAAACTGGCTCAGCATCAAGTCACCCACTGGACGGAGTCTTCCTCGGCCGCTCCACGAGGGCCAGTCGGCTGGATGTGGGAAGGACGATCCGGGCGGCCACGCTGCCGGCATTAGCCAGCCTAGACACGGCACCAGGGCGAGCGCACTGTTTCTGTTTTGCTTTACTTTCTACCTTAGGTTTCATGACAGAAAATCAAAAGGAGAACACGGAGGTGAAGATGTGTCTGGGGCGCCGCGGCCTGGCAGTTCCCTTGTTTTTAGATAACAGGCCCTGTCCCTTTCTAGCTGCAGGAATCGGAGTTTATTTAAAAGCCCAGCATTTGACCGCATTAGAGGTGCTTGTTTAAATTCCCATCTTTTCTGCATGGGCCGCTTCTCTGCAGGAGGAAAGTGCCTGTGCAGCCACTAGGTTCCTGCGGCAGAGCGAGCTGAGGGGCCCACGCTCCTGCCTGTCTGCGGAGGACGTGGCACCTCTGCTCCAGGCTTCCCTTCCCGGGGCGGTGGAGGGGGTGGGGCAGCACCCATGGGAGGGAGTGGGCCTGCCCCCACTGCTCTAAAGACTCGGGCTCCAGGCCAGGACCCCAGTCACCTGTGTGAGGGTCTGTCTGGGGTCCATGCAGCAGCCCAGGTAGACGGTTCTGAAGCCATCGGAGTCTAGAGCACCGAGCAGAGTCACCAATTTTCCCTGAGGCCTGAATTCAGACAGATGACGCAGCCTAAGCAAGCAGAAGTGATAAATGCTGAACGGAACCCCAAGTTGCCAGAGCTGGGGGACCCAAACATGGAGCGGGGTGCAGCAGGACTGCAGGCCTCTGGTCAGCTGGGAAGCCCACGCACGCTTCTACAAGGACGCACAGCCGTCACCAGCCAGTGGCCTGCGGCCGCGTCTATTCTCTGTCCCTAACCTGCTTTGCAGTCAATACAATTTAACTCCTGGCCTGGACACTGCTCCTCCTGCCCCTCCTGGACAGGAAAGTGCCCCAAGTTTGTTTCTGCTTCCTTGGCAGCCGGTTTGTAGTAAAGCTTCTTTCTTTTCCTAAATCCTGGTGTCATGGTTTGGGCGAGATGCGCATTGGGCAGTGGGCCCTTTGCTGGCACCATGACCGGTCACACAGCCCTGGGCCCGGCCGATGTGAACACTGGGTATGCAGAGGTGTGGGCGGGTCGGGTGCGCCAACCTCCGCTGGAGGAAAAGCAGGCCAGGCGCAGGGGCGGCCGCACTGGCAGACAGGCCCAGGCCTTGGGGTATGCTGGGGCTCAGGACTGCGTTTTCAGGGTGGAGCGCCCAGCACCGAGTGTGGTGGCCGTGCGGGCTGGAGGGCGGTGTCCCCAGAGCTGGCCTTTTCACAGAAGCTAGAAGTTTGGAACTTTGGGGTAAAACTTTACAAGCAATCTAATTTAAAACAATGACAACAAAACTCACAGTTAAGACTGCGGCTGGTCCTCTCTGCAGCGTCTCAGTCCACAGCTTCCAACAGCTACGGGGAGAGGCTGGCGAGCGTCTGTCACCAGACCCAGTCGCCCTCTGTGCACTGGGGGCCACACGCCAGCACTGTGGCTCCTGAGCCTGAGGCCATCCAGGCTGGCCAGTGGGCATCAGTGGGGAGAAAGGTGAGGGCGTGGCCACATTCGGGGGCGACTCCAGGCTCGGGCTCTGTCCACAGCTCCCTGGGCAGGCTTCTCTCCACGCACGGCCTTCGCCAAGGAACGCCCACCACAGGCCCTGTAACCCGCCTGTACCCCAGGGAGACCCCCTTACGTCCTCCTCACAGCCTCTGACATAAGCACTCCATGAAGAAGCGGCTGCTGTGGGTGCCTGGGGAAGGCAGGTTCGGGTGCAAGCGTGGTCCCCACGCGACGCCCTGGGTGGAATCTGGACACAGATTCAGGAGACGCAGGAGAAGAGGCCCTGTGGCCTCAGACGACTCCCCGGGGGCTGCAAGGGGGGCTGCCTACCAGGCCTGGGTGAGCCAGTTGGAGCCTCAGGGGCCGGCGCCTTCTCTCTGGACATGAGGCTGGGTCTGAGAGGCCAGGTTTCTGCTTCAGCTGTCCCTGTGGGGCGCCCTGGGCGCAAGCCTGGGGCCGGGGACTGCTGCCCGTGACTTCCAAGACTAGTGTGCTGACCTGGGTACCCGTTTCAGGCCTGCGTGGGGACGGTCCAGGACCTCACAGGACATAAAAGTGAGGTGTGAGCCCCTGCGGGTCAGGCCCGAGTGGCGGTTCCAGAGTGTCTGGAGTTTCCTCTCGAGGCCTCAGCCGGACAGCCTGGCACTCACAGTGAGGCCCTGCGAGGGCCAGGCTGCAGGGGTCCTCCTGTGACCCTCACTCTCGAGGGCGGCCACTGTTCTGGCTGCTCTTTCATCCCAGGCCCAAAACAGCAACTGAAATCTGAGTTTCTAATTTAGAAAGTCTTAAACAGCTTGGACAGGCCTGGTTAACAGTTTTCAAAAACTCATCATTCCTGTAAAATTTCAATTTCTCTTCTCAAATGTGCAAGGCTCCAGAATTTACCAGGGACCCCCTTCTCCCTCAAGTGGTTCTCACCTCCCTCTGCCCTGGGCAGGGCAGCCCCAGAGAGGCGGCTCCCGGCTGGGATCGCCCCAGCCCCACCCTGCGTCCCAGCCCCACAGCCCTGGAAACAAAACACCTGAAGTCCCTGCAGACAGATGACCACTCTGCTCGCGGACCCCAGCACATCAGAGGAATCTCTAGCCCCTTTAGGCACAAAAGCAGGGAAAACACAGACAAGGCGGAATGCGCGATTTTTCACGTGCGTGGAGCTTTGCAGTACAACAGCAAGGCGGCCTGCAGCGCTGTTCTGCTGCGTCTACAGCTCTGGGGGCGCCGCCGGCCCCTCACTGCAGGGAGCGGCTCCGTGGGGTCTCCCAGGCCAGGAGCGGGTGGGTGCAGGACAGCCGGGTGAGCCCGCTCCCACCCCTGGCGGCGCAGGACCAACATCTGCAGAACGACGGGGGACAAGCCCGCTGAACACAGCTCTTTTCAGACTTGCGAGAAAAAGACTGGGGTGTAAGACTAAGAAGTGAGTTTCCCCCAAAGCCGGCAGCCGTTCTTGAGAGTCTCTGGTTCGCTCCTGAGGACCCGGTTCTGGGCAGAGGGGCCGCGTTCCCGGTGATGACAAATCTGCTTCAAGTAGGGCCTGCACACAGCCCACACCGCTCACTCGTGCCCCAGAGCAGCTGCTCTGATTCCACCGGCCGCACGGGACGGCCAGCTGGTCAGCCACTCGGCCCCGCAGCTGCCGGCGCTGCCAGACGCATCCGGACTCGCACGCGCACGTGCGCCCAGCTCAAGCCGGCACCCCTGGGCGGTGGGGGCGCCCCTCCCAGCTCCCCTGCAGGACTCCCGAACCCGACCTTTCTTCAGCCCAGTCCTGACTCCCGTGTCTCCAAGGGTCGGTCACCACGAGTTTCTAGAACCAGGAATCTCAGGTTCGGGCTGAGCCAGGGACCCTCCTTGAAAATCAGATGACGAATTTAATTTGACTCACTTCAGCAGGAAGCCGAGGGCGGGTGGGGTCAGGGCAGGACGGAACGCGAGCAGCGGCACCGGGTCAGGGCGGCTGGGGCTGGAGGGGCCCTGGCGCCTGGGGACTCAGGCCCTGTGAAACGCACCGAGATGATGAAAGTCTCCAGTTCTCCTCGGGGGAGCCAGGCAGGCACACCTATTTGTGGGTGGCTCATTCCCCAACGGCCTCCAGCTCCCAGTGGGCGCCTGGGGCAGCGGCGGGCGCCTGGGCAGCGAGGCCACCTGGACCTGGCCTGCGCCTCCTTCCCGCAGGCAGTGGCCGCGCTCTTCTCAGTGCGCAGCGAGTCAGCGGCTGTCGTTGGGGGTGAAACCGGCTGGCTCGGCGCGGTCAGCAAGGCGCCGACAGACCGACGTCCAGGACTGGGAGTGCCCCCTTGAAAGACGGCCCTGCCAGGTCTGCTACAGGGCGCGCTGGAAGATCCCCGTGAGCGGCAGGTCGCGGCTCTTTTCTCCCTAACCCCAAGCCCGCCCGTACCTCGCGCACAGCAGCACCTCACCTGGTTCCTGAAACCCACAAGCCCCAAGGAAAAAGGCGGAAGAACCTGAAGGAACACGGAGGCCCCGGCACCCCGCCCCCGCTGCACACAGTCCTGAGCTCGCGCAGCCGTGACCGCCCCTGCTGGCCTGGGAGGCCGCGTCCTGGCATCTGCCCTGAGGCGCCTCGCTGGCCCCCCCAGGACGGCCCTGACGCCTTCCGCACCCAAGGGTGGGGAGCGCGTTTTCTGACTACTCGTTTGTCGTCAGCAGCGGGTCTGTGGGAGGATGCGACATATTTCTTCGGGTTAAATTTAGATCGTAATGAGAGCTGTTCTTGAGTCGACTCCGACGCCGCAAAGAGGAAAAATTAAGTAGAAATGTTCTGTGTCAAACATGTAATCAAAAGGCCAGCCCCTCTTTGGGGAGGGCGCCCCGCCGGGCCTCCACGCCCCCTCGTGCCCCGCGGCTGACCTTCAGGGGCCCTTTACGCTCGGAGGGAGATAAACACGCGGGAGGAGTCGGGGACGCGAGCAGCAGGGTGCCAGGGTGCGGCTGCTGTGGACGCTCTCGGCCGTGTCCCCGGCCTTAGCGCCAGGATGGACCAGCCGCCACCCGACGCCCATCTACATGCTGGGCACACTGGGGCTCAGTAACCGCTCCGCGCTGGTGTGGACTCAGGACGGCCCACAAGGCCACGCGGACGCGTCTCGGCCCAGGCTCACCCACTGGCCTCGGGCGGCTGCTGTGGCCACTCTCCAGAGCGCCGCTGTGCGCGCTCAGGTCCTCCCGCCCCTGGAGGAGGAGGGAGAAACCCCGCGGCTTTGGGCTGCTGCCCACTGGGCCATGTGTGGGGGCAGGACGGGGTCACAGGACAGGCCTCCCCTCGCCCGGCCACACAGCCTGATTTGGTTTCACCTTAAATATTGTTGCATTTTTTTTAAAGCTTCAGTAAGTTCAACGACTTTTTCTAAAAAAATCAAAGATACCAACACATTTTTCTCAGCACAAAAATGATTCTGCACTTTTTCTTGAGCGATGTCATTTGTAATAGATGTTTCACGATTTCGTCCTCAAGCATCATCCTTTGTATTTTGTATTGTTATTGCCAATTTGTGTCTGCTGACTTTTTGCAAGAAAGAAAAGTTCCCATCAGAGGGAGAGGCGCAAGAACACTGAATTCTGGAAGTGGGGGTCTCAGCATCACTGAGTCCTGCCCCTTCTGTAGACTGGGCTGGGGGGTCACTCCAGGGAGCCACACCCCACCCCAAGTTGGATGTCGGGCCTCACTTGCGTCCGTGACAAAATTGTGGAAAGAGAATGGGCAAAGGGGTGCTGGGATTTCATTTTAGTGTTTTCCTTTCAAGAAGAAAACTGACATACTACTCAAAATTTCCTGCCCAGGGCCTCCCTGGGGGCATAACACGTTAAAGCGCTGCACTGTGGAGCTGTCGGCAGCTGCAGAGTGAGTTCGATGCCCCGCGGGGGAGAATCCCACAGGGCGCAGCAGATCTCTCCTGCCTCGCCCGCTCTTCCCCTCAGCAGTGTGTTTCCATCTGTCTGTTCTGCTCCCTACTCTGTCTCTGGTGAACCCTCTCGCCGCCCCACGCCTCTGGCCTGCACCCCAGCTTGTATGCAAAAATAAATAAATTAAAAAAAAAATTTCCTGCCCAGCGAGAGGAGGGCCCTTAATCTCTTCCTAGTTGTGTCTAGAACACTCTGTAGATGCAGCTTTCTTGTGGGGCCATCTGTGAATGGCCACTGGTCTACTTCCCAGTGAAGCCAGAACCTTCTCCGGGGAGCAGCGAACATGCTCGAGGGACACAAGCCTCACAGACCTGAATCTTGGGCCATGCGGGGCGGGTGGACTTGAGGGCCCAGTGAGGGCCAGCCCCAGGTGGGGTGAGCAGGTGCAGGGTGCGAGTGTGGCGCCCCATCTTCCCCGGCCCTGCCAGCCGAGAGCCCCTCACCTTCACCCATGCAAGAAGGGACTGGACGTTTCGGGCTTGTTGACGTTTATGCTTCTTTGACGAACAATCTGAGCAACCAGAGCTGACATCAGAAAGAAGAAAATCTACAGGTTGGTTAAGCCAAGACTCCTCGTTTTATGTTCTAAATATTTTTGAATCCCCTTTCCTCCGCGTTTTAATTTACATTAAGTATTCAGACAGTTGCAGGAATCTTTGCTTTTTCCTACGATCTTTAAAAATTAAATTCACTCTCCTGCCCCAGCAGCCTGGCCTCACCCCAGAGGCCACTGGCGACGCGGCCACAAGGTGGCCTGGGCAGTGCCAGCCAGCCCCGTGCCAACCGCACAGGTCCATGAAGAAACTGCACAGCCCTGCGTCAGCAGTGACTTAAGAGAAGGAGGAGTGGGCTGTGCCAGTGAGTCCAGGCTGCCCCCTACCCAGCTTTGGTGCCGTGAGTGCTGCTGCCCCTGGGGAGGGACGGTCCAGACCAGGGCCGGGCGGGGGCAGCAGCTCCTGCCACTGGGTGTCTTTACCCCGTCTTCTTCCACAGGTGTAAAAAAACCCCAGAAGTAAGAGGCTGCATATTCATTTTAGAAAACAGTGAAAGACGTAAATCTCCAGACCAACCGCACTGCGCTTAGCTCCTGCTTCAGGCGCGCTGTTGCCTCCTGGGGACCTTGCTCAGAGCGCAGGGGCACCCCAGAGACCGCTTGCCCGAATCCGGCTTTCCTGAGAACAACCCGGCGCGCAGCTGAGGAACAACACAGCAGCCTGCATTCAGTCAGTGCTGGTACAAAAATAGCCACCGCGGCTAAGACGCCAGCTCAGCCAGAGGCAGGAGCCCCAGCCTTGATCTACAAGAGCCTGCCTGGGTGTCAGCCCTGAGCGGCCCTCTGCAGCTGAACAGCTCTCCCCACAGAGGGCTCCCCTCCAGCCTCCTCGCGGCAGGGCGTGCTGTGCACCTCTGCCGGCGCTACCTCCACACCCTCCTGGGGAAGAGAGAACGCCCCTGCAGCCAAGAACGACCGGAGTGCAAGCTCCAGGAGTATGAGACAACTGACGCGTTCACAAGCTACTGCGCCTGCTCTCCCCCCAGAGAGGGGGTGCCGCTCGGGGTGCGCCTGCCCTGCCGCAGAGCCGGGAGCACAGCGGCGGGAGCCCTGCACATGTTCACGCGGCCACTGCAGGCACCTGCCCTGGCGGGAGGTCTAGAGGCACCCGACCAGCTCCGCCCCAGCTGTCTGGGGCGCGCCCCACGGGAGCAGCCAGTACAGCCTGGAGGGCGGGGCCCCGGGCCACAGCCCACCCCCCCCAGCCACGCCCAGCCAGACCCCAGCCGCGCCCCTTTCTACGGTGGCAGCTTTAAACAGGCTTTGGAGAGAAGGTAAATGACCCTTCTGGCAAGAAACGGGACCCGCTCCGCCGGCCGCACTGCTGCCCTTCAGACAAAACAGGAGACCGCTGGTCTCCCACTCATTTTCCTTAGACCAAAGTGCTAGTTAGAAAATACAGCTTTTAAAATTTCCAAATCAGAGACAAACCTCCCTAATAGAAAACACTAAAGTGCAACAGTACAAATTAAGAGTGTGCGACCACCGTGTACAAACATTACCTTTTTATTGTACGGCTTTGATAACGTGAGATATTTACCCACAACTGTTTATAATGTTGTGAATAATTTACGGTGATGTTTGTCTGTAACTTGTTCCCAATTGTTGGGCTACAGACCGCACTAGAGAACAACTGTCCACATAGCAGCTACAAACATTTAAATAAAAAAAAAAGGCTTGTCACTGACAGGTACTTGCACACGAAAAGCATGCAATCTTTCCCGATAGAGCTTCACAATTTTGCCTGCATTGAAACAACCCACGTATTCATAGGAAATATCTTGCTTTTAAAAAAATCACAGAGCCAGATGTATCCTGCAGTACAGAAGCTCCCGTTGCGTCCGGCCGAGCGGTCTGTGAGCCGCATCATCTCAGCATCGTAAGTGCTGCGGACAGAGGCGGCGCGGGCCGGCCGGGAGGTGCCGGCCCCATCTTCCCCCAAGGGGTCTAGAAACAGTTCCTGTGGCTCGCTCACTCACACCAGCCTCCGAGCGGCTTCCCGGGGCGTGGGTCCCCCCAGCCGGGCCACCCGAGGGCCGCGGCCGGCAGGGTCCGACCTCTCTGCTCCCAAGGTGTTTGCCAGCCTTCTTATTCTGACTTAGGCTTATTAAAAGGCTGCAGAGTTCTCGGAACAGTCAAGCTCGCGGCAGACACAAGTACCTTGCTTACGCGCTGCCGTTCTGCGGCCAGAGGGAACGTGGTCCCGCTAAGGGTGGAGGGAGAGCCGGGCCGGAAGGTGCCGGAAGGTGCCGGAAGGAGCCTGGCCACTGGGCCCCGCAGGGGCACGCGGGCAGCAGGGGCGACCGAGCTAGTTGATGCCAACCTCCTTGTCCTCAATGAACCTGGTGAACGGCCGGCCAGCGCCCGGCTCGGAGGCGGCTTTGTCCAGGCCGACGGCGGGCGGGCTGCTGCCAGTGCGGGCTTTGTCCATCCCCCCCGCCAGGGCGCCCAAGGGGGGGATGGCACTGCCCCCGAGACTTACGGGGAGCTGGGGGATGCCCCCATTCTGGATGACGGAGATCTCGTTGTTCTTCATGGCCAGGCCGTTGGTGATGGCCGCAGCGTACTGGTTCCAGAAGCTGGGGTCCACATTCATGGCCCGTGCCGCCAGATCCTTCTGGAACATCTCCGAGAACTTGAGTGCGTCGCCTCCCAGCAGGGCCATGGGGTTCTCCACGGACAGGCGGCGGCCGCGCCGGGCCGGGGCGTTGTTCCACATGTGCGTGCCCATGTGCACCTGCGTGACGAGAGAGCCGTGAGTGGGCCCGGCCCCACTCCTCAGACGCCCCCAGGCCCGTGGCTGACTGGGGACACGACACTCCTAGGCGGACTTTCCCAGACACCTCGCATGGACAGCCCCAGCGCCCCTCTGAGCCAGAACCAAGGCAGACTCGGCACGCTCGGCTGACCAGCTCGCCAGGCAGGCGTCCCCCAGGGCAGGGCCCGGAGGCCCCAGGATGCCCCAGAGCTGAAGACCCTCAGGTGGGGACATGGCGGCAGCAGAGGGCCGGCAGCTCCCAGCTCCGGGAGAGGCCACAGGCCCTGGCCCTGCACAGTCTCTGAGGTCCCCTGAGGCCTACACAGGTGCTGTGTGTGGGGAGGAAGGTGGCACAGGCAGCGAGGGAGCGTGGGTCAGAGGCCAGCTGCCTTCCAGGGGCGTGCCCTTTCGACTCCCGGGCATACACCTGCCTGCTCTTGTCCCTGGCCCAGGCTGACTGTCCCACCCAACGCCCAGCCCCAGCGTCGCTCCATAGGAGCACAGAGTCCTGCACCTGCGCCATCCCAGCAAGCGCTTGGCGCCGGCTCGTCTGGCCTCGGCGTCTCCCCAGGTCCGGGCTGCGCCAGGCTGGGCTTCTCCGGGCCAAGAGCCCCTCACTGCTGCCAGAAGTGTGCACACCTCGGCCAGTGTGCACGCACAGGAGGGCTGCACACCTGGGAACACTCATCCCCAGGGGCAGCCTCAGGCCCAGGGCATGCTCAGCCCCAGGGGCACGCTCAGCCTGCAGGGGGCACGCTCAGGCCCAGGGGCACACTCAGCCTGCAGGGGGCACGCTCAGGCCCAGGGGCACACTCAGCCTGCAGGGGGCACACTCAGCCCCAGGGGCACACTCAGCCTG